>VMKM01001913.1:0-101990 GCA_008360985.2 Macquaria ambigua | reverse complement strand
ATCATAACATGTAAGAACCCAAAAGCCTGACTCACACACAGATAGGTTAAGATAACAGTCCAAGTTTACTTTGGTCAAAAGGCAGGTAGCTAGGCAGAGAATCGTCAAACCGTGGGTCAAGCAGGCAGAAAGAAGGCTGGAAAGCTAGGTGGATGAACACTAGACAATCTGGCAGAGACAGAGTGGATATGGACCGGCATATATATATACTGTTAGACTACTCAGGGAAATGGGGAGCAGGTGAGTAAGTGGAGTAAGGTGGGGATGGTGAGGTGATGGGAATGGCAGGAAAGGGGTTACTGCAGGGCAGGAGGGAGTGGATGGAGCAATGACAGGCAGAGAAAACAGAGCAGGTAACTGAGGATCTGGCTGAAGTATTTAAGAGTTTTTTTTTTTGAACATTTTTAACTGTTAAGCACTGCGACATCATCATTTATTCCTTAAATGCATTTTCATTACTATTTATCACATGGACTGGGGCTTGACAGAGAGGCATTCATAATATGACCTTGTGCGACCGAGATCTGTATTCCACAAAGGTGGCATTTATTTTTTCTGTTCCGGCTATTTCCTTTTTTTTTTTTTTTTATAAAATAGCATTTTATGTATTTGATGATTCCAACTGAAAGCCTGCTCCATCAACAGAACATTTATGTTTAAGAAAAATACTCAATCAAAAATCTAACAGATTCACAGCAGTTTATTTTGATTCCAGTATGCCAATTCTAAACACAATATTTTTTTTATTTCAAATCATCATGCAACAAATTTTAACTGAAAAACTAAAATAAGCATCAGATTAAACTACACAGTACAAATAAAAACAATTTTTCCTACTAATATAAAACAATAGTAAATAAAAACTGATTTAGCCAAATGTTTGTTTTGATGCATGCAATAAAAATATTGAAACAAATGACTCAGGATTAAACAGAGCATGCAACAGTGGTGCTCTTGATTTATTTGCCAATGCTCTAAAATACATTAACTCCATCACACCTTTAACCACTGTTAAAGGTGTGATGGAGTTAATGTATTTATGAATCAACATCAAATCCTCTGCTCTCCTCATCTCTAGGCATTTCAGTGTACATATTAAATATTCATGAAATGTGTCTATGTTTCTAGTCTGAGAATGTAGTGATTAAATATGCTCTGCATGTGAAAGACGAATGGCCCCAGCCCCAGTCCTGGTCTTGTGGAGGAACAGATAAGAGCCTTACACAATATAAGAAAAGGTACTTTATTGAATGAGCAGTGACACCTCATCAAAGTAGACCTCTTGAGGAATCGGTTTTCTCAGACAGAGGTCAGCTGCGTATGCACTTAAAGAAAGTAGGAAAGGAGTTAGTATAAAAATGTAAGCAACAAAAGAGGATGTCAGCATGCTAACATTCTCACAATGACAATGCTAACAGGCTGATGTTTAGCAGGTATAATGTTTACCATGGTCACCATCTTAGTTTAGCATGTTAGCATACTATAATTTGCTAACTAGTACTAAACACAAAGTACAGTTGAGAATGATGGGAATGCAGGTATTTGGTTATAAATCAAAGTACTGGACTAATTAAAATGTTGACCTGCTGGTGATGCAAGAGGAAAGACCAGGGTCACCAAAGTCATTCCCTGGGCGCCATGAATGCCTGTGCCAAATATCATGGCAATCCATCCAATAGCTGTTGAGATATTTCATTCTGAATCAAAGTGGTGGACAAACCAACTGAATATCTCGATATTGTTACCTGAAATTCACGCCAGATGTGAGACATCCATTTAATCCACACTGGCTTCCACCGTTCTGCTGTTAGTGTCCTCCTTGATGCATTATTTAATGGAAGGTTATAACTTCCATGCAACAGACGAGTGATATCTGTCTGATGTCAGAAATACTCCAGAAACGCTTCAAAATAGCTGGCGGTGTGGATTTCTGTTTAGTACCGAAGTAGTATGCACATTTGGGCCTGATGGTGGCGCTAGATGAAAGGTAGCCACCAAAATCATTAGGAATCATCCTCTGGGGATCACGAATATCTACACATCACATGTCATGGCAATTTGTCCAGTAACTGCTGTGGACCAAAGTGATGGATGGACGGATGAATGGACAGATCAGCAGACTCCACATGATCCCTAAGCCTTGTCACTATCGGGGCAGAAACATTTTCTTACTTGAGATAGACTGGTACTTTCTATGGGCTTAATACAGACTCTAAGGCCGTGCTGGAGGATCTCATGACCTTAGTATTCCTAAAATCTTGGTCACAGCCCTGTTAACAACACGTATCTCTTTGCATCCTACGTTGTTATTGTGCAGAGGAACTGCAGCTGTAGACACCCCCACTTTGGCTTCAGCATTCAGCTGTGGTGGCTGCCCCTTGCTCTTAGATTATACCTAATTTCTGCACCTGCGTCATTACTCACTTAACTGCTCTTCGTCCTCTGTGACACACCAGCACCATAGTTTTCACAATGTTTGTGACAAAATATTGCAGATGTGTTTTAATACATTCTCTGTAGGATTGTTGCGCACAGGAAATAATGAATGAAAAGTGTGTGAATGCAGTCTGAGCAGGATTCACTATTGACTGCTACACTGATGTTGACTCATGCTTGGCCAGTTGAAGGTTGCGTCTCAGTAAGTTGAGCCGAGGCTCAGACTAATGGAAGCAGAGATTCTCCTGAATGAGAGTGCCAAAGGGAAGTGAATGCAGACATATTAAAATGACTAATGAAACAGAGCTTTAGTATTCTGTGCTCTCTCCTGTCCTTCCCAATGATGGAGAGAACTTTGACCTTTCCACTCCAGACAGAACCACAGATGGGGGGAAATTGTATTTACTGAAGGCATATTTACCTCCCCCACTGAATTTCCTATCATTGATTTTGTTATGAAAATAACATTTTCTATCTCTGTCCTTCACTTCTTTTCCCTGCACCTATTTTTTTGCGGCATCATTCTGGGTTCATAGCAATATCGTCACTGACCTTTACACTGTTGGTTGCTTGTAATTTTGTGATTAAAAATCGGAGCCTTTTCTACTGCTCCACATATTGCAAGTCACTTTGGATGAATGTGTCAGCTAAATGCCAAAATTGTAAATGCAAATAAGACAGGTACAAGCACTAAAACATGAACAGCATTTGATTACTGCCAAGAGCAGGTGGTGCCTTTGTGTGTGTGAGTGTGTGTGTGTGTGTGTGTATGTGTGTTTTAGGGGGGTGGGGTGTCAGAGGTGCCTCTACATTTAGCAGCATCTGTTTAAGTGAATATAACATTTAGGGTTTTAAAGAAGATCATACACGTTTTGTCTTTTTGCATCACGTGATTCATCTATCTATATGTTGCTCCCTTCATTCGACCAGCAGTACAATTCTTATTCTCTATCTTTTAGGCAAAACTACAATAAATATGCATGAGTGTACCAGCCTGTGTGAGTGTGAGCATGTGTGTGTGTGTGCATGCGGACCAGTGCGGGCTCAGTTGGACATCAAATAATAGGCCATCATTAATCTCTGTCACACTCTCCAGGGACTAGGGAGGGTGTGTGTGTGTGTGTGTGTGTGTGTGTGTGAGTGTGTGCATCGGAAGGAGGGGGAACGGGGGCTAGGTCAAGTGCGTGCATGTGTGTGTGTGTGTGTGTGTGTGTGTGTGTGTGTGTGTCTACTCAAGAGATGGAGTAAATGTGGATGAGACAAAGGAAGGGTTATGGGCTTTAGAACAATGTACGAGGGATATGTTTGTGTGTGTGTGTGTGTGTGTGTAAGGTGCCATGCTTGTGTAGGGCATCTGTCTTTGTGTGTGTGTGTGAGTGTGTGAAAGACTAACATATGGACGATGCACACGGATCTAGCCACAGCATGTCATTGAGGATATCTTATCTGGGAAGAGTGGCAGCAGTAAGAATGTTATCTCTGTTTGCTGATGTTATTATTATGTTCCCTCAGTCAGAGCCACTGTGACACGTTCTTTCTGTCTGACAAAATCACGAGTGTCACCTTCCTCTCTGTCTTCCTCTGAACCAAAAATACTTTTTCCCCCTCATAAAGACATACTTTTCTGTAGAGAGGATTCTATTTAAAGCTAGGCTTGTGAGAGATGTATAGAGAGATCATACAACATCCCATACATTTGTTTAGTCTTTTACAGTTTTTATTCGTGTTGAGGCTGTTTTATACAGTAATGTTATACATTTTCTTTATAAGGTGGTTGATAAAATACCATCAAATAACATCTCTTCTTATTACAGAAGTAATATGAATGTAACCTGATAAATGTATATTTTGTCATTATAGTGAATAGCCAGTGTTTGTTTACAGCAGTGGTAGAGTTGCTCCAGTGGGGCGGGGTGTGGCAGGTCTCTCCACCAATCAGCATCGCCCATCCCCCGAGCAGGCGCTGAAGAGGCGGGACTTGCGGCTCTACTAGCCAATCAGCGTCTACCTTCCTCAGCGCTGGGAGAAGTTAGCAGTCGGCTGCCAGTCTGGTCCGTAGCCACGATGGATGCAATACCATGCCTTCTGGTCGTCATCCTGTTCTGGACAAGGATACAAGAAAATACCGGTAAGTGCCCTTTAATGGACTATATGGAGTTGTGTTTTGTGTGTCTTGCGTGTTTGTCGAAAGTTACACTCTCGGGTCCGGACAGGTCCGCTAGAAAAGCTCTTTGTTCAAGAAGCCTGAAGAAGCAGAGTGTGTCTAACTAAGATGGCGCAGGGTCGGCGGCCAGCCTGCTGCTGCCTGTCTGAGGAATGTTTATTGTCTGGGAAAAAAAGGAGCAGGGAGCTAAAAGTCACATTGGGCTTAAAAGGGCCGACGGCTGTAGCTCAGGATCAAAGCTGGCCTCTCTTCAGCCAGGTTTTAGTCACAGCTTTTGGATTCTGCTTTGCCAACAAAGAGCACTGGATTCCGTCCGGAGGAACAGTCCTCAGTTTCAACAAATACAAAGTTGGCAGCATCACTGGGTTAATGTTTGCCTTTTGTTAAGCAGTGGTTGTTCATTTACCCTGTAATTAGAGCATGTGCCCTCGCAGTTTTTTTGGAGCACATAAGTGAACTGCATAAGTTTATATTGCCTCAGGGCTGAATGCCTGTCTTGTTCCAGATGACCGTTATCTCTCGGTGCAACACTGTTTCACCTCATGTTTGTACCTCGGTTACTATTTTCTCATCTCAGAAATGTTTGGGTAGATGTTTGGACTCCTTGAGTAAAGTGGGCAATTCAATTCCTGACTTATTTCTCGTGCTAATATTACTTGTCGAGCTGGGTAAATAGCCTGTCTACCCTCTTGCCTAATTAGTTAGTTAGGTAGCTGCACGGAGTGTTAACTGGTACTTTTAACTTGGTGTTTAATAGCTAGTTGTCTGACAGATGCGTATCTACTCTGCACCATCACGTTAGCCTGCTAGCTTTTAGCTGCGGCCAATAGCAGTGTTGAACTATAACAGTGTTTGGACAATTTTCCGTTTTCGTGTTTCACGGTAACTTAACGACGGTTTAGTGTCGGAGTTTTTTCTTGCTAGCTGATGACATTGGTTTCGTTAGTTTAGACATGTGGCATAGAGGGGTTTTGCCTCTTAGACACCACGGTTTAAACACCTTGTTGTCAAACGATGAGAAACACATTTCTTGAGCAGTTCCCCATCCTCCCAGTTTAACAGTATACAACGCACCCAGGTACGCAAAACTCCATTAACATTTGCCAATTTAATGCTCTTTTGTACTATCGAAGTCTCTAACGATTTGTTGAAGTCTGGTGCACTTGGCTTACACATTTCTTAACGGCACATTATATCACTGAAAACTCGACTTTGAAAACAGCTTTTGCTGTGATAGTTTTAGTTCACTACATGTGATTGCTGTGGGAGTAGGCTGTAG
The DNA here is from genome assembly GCA_008360985.2 of Macquaria ambigua. Taxonomy (NCBI): domain Eukaryota; kingdom Metazoa; phylum Chordata; class Actinopteri; order Centrarchiformes; family Percichthyidae; genus Macquaria; species Macquaria ambigua. Next base: position 96,111 of record VMKM01001913.1, on the reverse strand, counting down.
TTGAAATGTTTAAAGAAAACCTACTTGGAGTCTTTCATTCATGCCGAATAGACGGGAGTCTCCTAAAGACGCTCGGAAGACTCTTGAGGCATGTGTAATGGGGTGTTTATGTTTACCGATAAGCGGTGTTGAATTACCCCGCAAGATTTGTGAATTGGATTCGGCGTTTATAGCTCCTCATTAGAGAATGGCACTGATGCACCAGTCACAATGCTGGCTGTTGTTACGCGGAGATTATTTTCATTTTGCAGCGGAACTGTGATCGTTTTTCTTTGTTTCAGTGGTCAGCATGTTGCGAAAGGAAAAGGCTTTTCTCATAGGTATAAACAGCCGATAGTGTTTTTTCCTGTTGACTCGCAGACTCACGCGTTTCCTTTGTGTGACATTCCTTTGTGTGGAGAGAGGGGGAGAGAGAGCCTCATCATGAGTGGAGGAGCATGCTTTTCAAACAGCATACATAAAGATCTCATCAGAACTTCGGCATGCCAAAAGCACTGCACGGTGGTGTCCTCATATACCCCATCGCTGCCTCAGATGCAGGCAGGCTATTAAATTGATATGTTGGCTCAGGGACACACAAGAAGGGAGGGAATTCTGCTTTTTTTTTTGTCCAGCAACAGGATTGTCATGGCATGTATCCATGGCTGGAACGACATGATTTACATCAGAACAGTATCCAATATTTTAGATGCAGCTAATCGGACCCACAGATTAAAAAAAAGAATCGGTGTGCACCAGCGCACATTTCAGCTGTTATGTGAGTGACATGAATATCAAGGCTGTGTATTAGATTATATATACATTCACAAAAGGATAGATATGATTTAACCAGAGAGCACCTTTTACATGTCACATTTGTGTTCAGGGTTCAGGACCACACCCCTGCAGCTCACACACACTTGCTTCAGCAGCATTCACATACAGCAGTGTACTACACACACAAAAGCATCCGCACACATCCAAGTGCTGGCAGTGGGCTAAATTAGGTGGTGTCACTATGACTCTCCTCATTCTACCAGCCTCAGTCATCCTCCCATCTAATAGGCCCTGTCACTCGTTTCTCCCCCTCAGCCCTCCGGTTGAATTTGTCTGCTCGGAGTCTTGTGCTTCTCCCCTGCACCCTTTAGGCATCGTAAGTAAACGGGCCATATTTAGCTGTAGTGGCTGCTATAAAGGATGAGTGTTGTGTCAGCACTCTGGGTCAAATGCAAGCCACTGTCAAGGGAGACGCCAAATCAATCCTGACTGTCCCTGACTACAGAGGATATGGGGGATCAGTTTAGGATGTTATCTCAGCTCTTCTTGCTCCAGGGCTGCTACTGGTCATTAATTCTTTAAATTACTGGGAATTTAAAGAGGTATATCCTACACTGTGTCCCAGTTTCATACTGCAAAGTATACACTATGTACTAGGGAAGTTACAATGTGTTGGCAGTTTGAAGCAGGAAATGACATAAGCTATGTGCTGAAACTGCGACAAACTATGGAATACTTTTTCTAATTTCTAATAGGAAGATTTCACAAAACGCGAGTACGTTTTTTTTCATGAGGTCTCTTACTTAATTTGCTTGGTTTTCTACGTCACTGGAGCTGTCTCACCAGTGTCTACTGTTTTTCAGCTCTGTTGTGCACTAGTATCCCACCTATGATCAGGTTTTGGAGTATACCTGTTATGAGTTGTCGATATAAACACGATATTCTTGTTTCTGAAACACGGATGAGACCATATCCCAGTTTCGAGAAACCTGGATGTGCCAACTGAATAACTCAACGTTGAACTGAAAAGATTAGGCAATTAATCGATTATTCGATCAACATATAATTAATTGACAACTAATATGATAATCAATTAATCGTTTAAGCTGCCGTTCAAGCAAAAAGGTCAAACCATCATAGATCCCAGTTTCTCAAATGTGACAACGTGCAGCTTTTCTTGGTCTTCTGTGATAATAAATTGAATATGTTTGGGTTTGGGTTTGGTGGGGCAAGCAAGATATTGAAAATGTCACCTTAGAGTCTGGTAAATTGTGATCAGGGTTTTTTACTCTTCTCCAACATTTTATAGACAAATCGATTAATTGAGAAAATAATTGGCAGATTAATCGGTGATGAAAATAATAATTAGTTGCCGCCCTACTCCAATAGAAACCAGGATAGTGTGGCATGTAAAAGACATTATCCACCTTTCTGATAGTTCTGTCATGTTTGGAGGAGCGTCATCAATTCAAGTAGTTAGTCAGTAAAACCAAAAATATAATGCTAAATTTGATAATGTAGAGCTTAAATAGTATTGTCACTCTTTGTTTCCTATTACTGGTGATCAGATACGTTTGTTGAATGCAAGAGCTCAGGCAGCAAGGACCCAAACACTGTTCATCCTCAACTGTCCGTATAGAAATAAGTGGATCAAGACGCAGTGTGTGATCATTTATACAGGAATATGAATAATCAGGTTTCTTATGTTCCATGTAAATGTTATATTACAAGTAAGATTAAAACTGAGGCAGTAATGTGCATGTAAATATACTCGATGTATGTGTCATTATGGAGGTGTTTTGAGGCATTCTTAATTTATTTTCGTTTTCCACTACTTCTCAAAGCAATTTCTAGTCTGCACACTCGTGTTTTGAAGCATTGTTAATTTTGTCATTTTCCACTACCTCTCAAAGCGGTTCGAACTAGTTTAAAGTGTCCTCTGGGATCACAGCCAGTCATTGAAACTCCACTGTGAAGGCTGCTGTGGGAGTTGTGCTTCCTCTTTTCTGTAGGGTTCAACAGATATGTTGTGGTGGTTTTTATCTTGATACTGTAAAAATTCCACTTAGGCTGCTGAGAGTCCATATTTTGCACTTACTTTCATCTGCACCACATTCTTGCCCCCCTCCCCAGCTGCTGGGGGCCATGTTTTGTGATGGCTTTGTGTTTCTACCAAAAGCTTGTGCAGCGGTGTTTTTCTGGGTTCTGTGTGCTACCTCTGTCAGTACTAGCAGTAGAGGAATGCCAGGCATGCGGGTGACCCTGGACGCCCGTTGTCCCGGCCTAAGGAACCACAACTAATTTGAGAGGTTGTAGCCATGCCAGTGGCCATCGGATTCAAAGGCACCAATGCGTTAATGAATGGCCCCCCACTCTGCCCTCCTTCATGGGGAGGCCAGGGAATCACAAGCTCTACTGCTGATTCTATGTTTATGATAGGTGAGAGTTATGCTTGGTCATATCAGATGGGAAGAAGAATTAGAACGGATTCCAAGTACTAGTAGTTAACCTCTGGAGACTGGTTTCTCCATATATTGTACAATAAGTCCATAGTGTAATTACCATGACAGTTGTGCAAACAGCTGAAAGATGCAACCTTGTATCCAAAATAAAGCTTAATAAGACACTAATAAGTCTAAATAAGTTGACTTCCACAGCTGAACAGAAAGGTTATTTGTAATTCAGACACAGTGTGGACAGTGTGATCTCCCACTACAGACTGTGTTCTCATTGTGTCATCAGTCCAAATGCTACAGTGTAAATCCTCACTAATACTTACAATATGCCAGTCTGAAAAATAATGTCGAGGTTACAGCTGAAATAGACAGCTGAGCAGCTCATTGTAAATGTGGGTTTTGTCAGGTTATTGCAGTTAATGTAAATGCATTGTCTGATTTCCTGCTTAACTGATTTCTTCCAATGACCTGGTCCACGCTGAATCAGCAGTGGAGGCAGTCATGAGGGAGACAACTGACACTCTCGGGGTGTAGCGGTACACAAAATTCACTCATGGCTCATTGGCCAGAATTCTTACTGTAACAGTGAATGCACTCAAATACTGGCATATTGTCAATTAGAAAAAATAAACAACACAAATGTTAGTAATGCTTCATTGTAAGACTCTGACTTGGTGATGATTCCTGAACAACTGCAGCGAGGTGCGACGTGAAAGCACATTGTAGCAGGGCTCAGTCTAGAAGAGTAATCACTTTAGTGGGGTTTACCTTATTTTCCACCTTTTTGTGTTTCGTATTCTTTTATCAGAGGAAAAGCACAAGCTGACAGTGCCAGTGTAGAACACAGCTCTGCAACCTTTTAGCAGACATGTTGTCACTTTGTATTCTGAACACAGAAAACATCAAGAAACTAAAATGGTCAGTCTGCCTTCGCTGACGTTAGTTCTTTAAGTTTGGCTGGGTGTGACACAATGGGTCATGGCTTAACTATAAACTTTTCTGAGATGTGGCTACTGATGCTGAGATGTATTTAGTGGACTCTTCATATGAACAGGAGGAATAAAACGGTGTGGCCTGGAGCAAACAGATCTTATCTCACAAAATCTCTGTTGTTGGGCAGTATTAGAATACAGGAATGTCTGTGTTGGAGGCAGAGAGAAAATCATTAAGACAGGGAAGCCTAGAGTAGCAAATGGGGGAGTCATCCAGGTAAATTCTGCTAACTTTCCCCCAGGAAATGGTGCACCGATGGTCTTATCTGCCAAACGGAGGCCTTTTTAGAACAAAACAGATGGTCACATTTGAAGCTTTTTGAACACATCAGAGACGATTCCACACAAATTGAATCTGTGAACAGTTGTTCAGTCTGTATAAAAATGAAGCCAGCTGCTGGTGAGAAAGTAAATTGCCAAGCAAATGAAGTATTTTTTTTTTGTTTAGCCTCATTTCAGTCGCATTATTCCACATATACTCCTTTGTCATTTTTTGTCTTACATGGCTGTGCTCAAAGCAACATTTGGGGGAGACAAAGAGGAAGGGGACGGCAGAGTTTATTGAAAGTGTAAAAGCTGGACCTTTTTTAAGTCTTGCGACCTTCATCAGATATCTGTACCAGTTGTACATGACAAATACAAAATATTTTTGCATTTGTTCCTTTCTGTTGTACAAACTGCATGAAAATGTCACCACACTACATTTCCTATCATAAATAGCTGTCGAGATATCTTGCTCTGGCAGACAAGTTTTAATTGAACAGCCCTAGCTGAAGGCTGTTGTCCTACACACATCTACAGTCATACATCCTTCCACCTCACAGTTGTCAGATAATAGGTATTCTTTGGTATTTCTGTGTCACAGTACGTGGATTGAATGTATACATGTAGGAAATTCAAATTGAACAACAAACCCATTATGAAATGGATTTGCTGGAGTTATTTGGATGTCGAGCTGGTAGTGCAGCAGAGCAGCCTGTAATAACCAGGCGTGTGGACGTAGGACGTGGGGCCATGAAGGCACCGCAGCATCCAACCAGTCAGCCGGTTGAGTCTGAGCTGTGAGTCAGCTGCTTCCAACAGCACTCCCCACTCTGGCCTCCATTACCTTCCTCTGGTGCTCTCCACCCCCGCCTCTTCCACTACCCCTGCTTCACTCAGGAGGGGTTCTCTCTCTCTCTCTCTCTCTTTCTCTCGGTCTCTCTCTGTGTGTGTGCCTGCCTTGGGTGTGACGTGGTCATTTATCTGATTAGATACTGCTGTGTCAAAGGTGAAAGGAGGATTGGGTTGTTCATTTCAGGTCAAATTGGACTTATATTTCTGGGTTGAAGACCCAAAACAATCATGTCCAAATTCTTTATCTAAATCAACCCAAATTCTCTCAGTGTGCTCAGTGAGAATTCATTTCAGAAATAGAATCTGATGAAAGCTTTAGAGTTCCAGTGCCATCTGTGGCCCTGTCTCAGATTGAAAAGGGGAGCCACACGTTTGTTTGTCTGTCAGTGTAGTCCACCAACTGTAACACCAGAGGACTGTATGAGAAACAAAGTGAAGGCAGGAAAAGGCAGCTGGCAGGGAAGAATGAACCAAGAAGAACTTATTATGGTTGGGAAAAAATAACATGTTAAAATTAAATGGGTTATTGAGCTTAAGCATAACAGGTCACAAATCACTGCATTAAACATGAATTCTGTTGTTGTACCTGCAGTTCTGCAAACATTTGCCATGTCATGATATATATTGATCTGTTTTCAGATGTCTCTACTTTTGAGAGTGTTTTCAGAAATTCAAATTTTTAAGGCGGAACATCACACTAATCTTTTTCCACCCATATGGTCTAGGGCTGCAACTAACTAACTAGAAAAATTGCATTTCCTGAAGAAAATGCGTGTGAATGCTGACAGCTGAAATGCAGCTGCTGAAAAAGCAGAAATGTTGAAAATGCAGAAATCTGAAATGTTGAAATGAATTACCGAAACACTGCTGAAAGTAGAAGTATTGTTGCTTTTACTGTAATAAATTGTTGAAAAAAGCACAATATTTTAAGTATAAATGGTGGAAAGAATTTGAATAGAAGCACAAATGTCTTCAAAGAGCAAATTTTAACAGCTGAATGTTTTTTGTAGATTAAAATATGCAGTACAAGTTGAAGATGAAGAAATTACAAAGCATTGCTGAAAATGCAGAAATCTGAAGTGAATTTGCATGAAAAATCATAAGGCTCAAATGTTCAAAAAAATGCTCAGAAACCTGGAAGCTAAAGTGTAAAACTGGTAGAATTGGGAGTTGTCTGGGGCCTAAAAGTGCTGAGTCATTGCATCAGAGTTTCTGATTCAAAAAGTTGAATAATAGCTTAATAGCTGAACATCTTGTGAGCAGTTTAAAGTTCAAATGGAGTCTCTAGCTGAAAGTATGCGAAAGCTGTAGCATTTCAAAGTAGAGCAGGTTGAAAAGGATTCTCCATTGGCTTACATTGTTAAATAAGTTTGAAAAAAGCTTAATATTTTGAAGTATACAATGTATAAAATAGCTGAATATATGTTGAAATGTCAGAGGGCACAACTGCCAAAAGTAGCTCAACATCAATCCATCTCGTCTTTCCAGTGATATCCTTACTTTGGAGATTGGACGTATGGTTCGTAGGATAGAAGCAGGAATTTGAGCGGTGTTTTAGGTCTGTTTTGTGGTGTTTTCAGACTTGGTGTCTGTATAAGAGAGCTGTTTGCCAGCCCCCCTACTCCCCCACTACGTGTGGATGAGTGGTTCATACGCCGGACTTTCACGCGGGGGCCAGCAGTTCGAATCCCGCCAAAGACTTGTAGCTTTAGAATGGATTATGACTCAGCACTTTTAGGCAACAGATAGTTAGACACACAGGTGATGCTGATTAGCTGTTCCTCTGTTCTGATTGATGTTGAGCTACTTTTGGCAGTTGTGCCCTCTGACATTTCAGCATATATTCAGCTATTTTATACATTTTATACTTTTCAAAATATTAAGCTTTTTTCAAACTTATTTTACAATGTAAGCCAATGGAGAATCCTCTTCAACTACATACTCCATTTAAGACTACATTTTACACTTTAGCTTCCAGGTTTCTGAGCATTTTTTGAAAATTTGAGCCTTATGATTTTTCATGCAAATTCACTTCAGATTTCTGCATTTTCAGCAATGCTTTGTAATTTCTTCATCTTCAACTTGTACTGCATATTTTAATCTACCACAAACATTCAGCTGTTAAAGCTTGCTCTTTGAAGACATTTCTGCTTCTATTCAAATTTTTCCCACCATTTATACTTAAAATATTGTGCTTTTTTCAACAATTTCTTACAGTTAAAGCAACAATACTTCTACTTTCAGCAGTGTTTTGCTAATTCATTTCAACATTTCTGATTTCTGCATTTCCAGCAGTGTTTTGCAAATTCATTTCAGCTGTCAGCATTCACACGCATTTTCTTCAGGAAATGCAATTTTTCTAGTTACTTTCATTATCGATTTAATGGCATAAAATGTCAACAAATTGTGAAAAATGCTCATCACATTTTTCCAGAGCCCAACGTGACGCCTTCAGATTGCTTCTTTTGTCCGACCAACAGTCCAAAACCCAAAGACTTTTCATTTACTGTCATAAATGACAAAGAAAAGCAGCAAATCCTCACATTTACGAAGCTGGAACCAGCAAATGTTTTACATTTTTGTTTGAAAAATTACTGAAAGATCTTTCAATCGAATAATCGATTAATCGTTGCAGCTCTATTTTGGGCCATAAACAGGTATAAACCAAGCCCTCGTCTTTGTGGTGCCATAGCGATGAGTTGGAGTATCCTAGTTTCTGCTGTAGTGGATTAGGCTGGCATTGAAACAGAGCCTTATTGCAACAACAGAGACAGCCTTGCCCTGTGTAGCTCATGAGAAATGCAGTTTAGTGATGTCATCTGTGTGAGGAAACAGTGAAGAGGAAGTGGACTTTTGGAAGATGATGTTGATTATTTTGTTTGGACACCTTGAACTCTCCATCATAAATGAGTGTGTGTGTGTGTCTGTCTGTGTGTCTGTCTGTGTGTCTGTCTGTGTGTCTGTCTGTGTGTCTGTGTGTCTGTGTGTCTGTCTGTGTCTCTGTGTGTCTGTGTGTCTGTGCGCTGTGTCTGGGTTGGAGCAGCTGCCAGGGTGCAGGCTGTCCATCTAACCTTTAGATCAAGCTGCTGCATATTTATAAGATCAGCGGCTCAGACAGATGTACTGCCTTCTCCTCCCCTCCCATTCTCAATCTGTATGGCCATCCATACCTTCTCCTTTGTTTAGTTGGAACAAAAAGCTGCCTCAGCTTTATTTCCTCTTTTGTGAAACAAACAGGTTGCAGTCGATACAGCTGTCAGCAAATACTGCGTATGTCCAAAGGTTCTGCAATTGCAACACAGTGAAAACAGCTCTGACCAAGTGTGCAACAACCAGTTTCTCCATTTCCCCAAAACTGGCAGTTGATCTCCAGTCTGCCCAGTGTCAGGGACAGTGTGTTATAGTGTGAGCCACAGTTTGGTTTACACCACGCCGCTGAGCTGCGGCTCCAGCTTCGACCTGCAAGGACAAACAATCCAGCAGGGCGGATAGCAGCCTTTCTGGTCTGCTCTGTGCTTATGCGAGGGGGAGGTTCATCCGGGTCTGGAGCAGTGGGCCCCTTTGCCTGGCCGACAAACACATCCAAACACATCTGGTATGGACAAAAGGCCGGCCATAATGGAACTGGATGGGGCGGGTGGGGCCATGACCTATGGAAATGACTCTGAGAGCTGAAAGGTCCCACTGAAAAAGGGGGAATCAACACACACACACACACACACACACACACACACACACACAAAGATCTAAGAAACAAAGTGGGGGTAGGGCAACATGTGGACGGTAACATGTAGGCCTGTGTGTGTTGGTATATTTGCTTTCTACTAACTAGAACTGCTAACTACTAACACCATTTGGCAATGCACTGCACTGGCCATTTAAATATAAATGTGCCAGGTAGAATACCCTGTAGACTTTACAGTGTAGCTTTGTGTTAATCCTGTTGACCTCGCAATCGTTGAGACAGAGGAGAAAATGATTGCTGCCACATAGGACATGTGAATGTGGGGTGAGTCCATGTCATTCTGGCAAGTAGTGCTCCAGGTTCACAGATAAACAGGTGAGCCTGTGTGTCTTGTTTTTTAATTGCTGTCTTCTGGTAAAGCCTGCACTGCAGGTTAGCCCCAGACCGTTTCAGGAGGTACATAGCTTTATTTTTCTCAAATACAGTAAAAGTCTCAGATGGCACTCCCTGTTTTTGGAAAAGCTCTATGTTTTTACCTTTGTTGCAGAATGTTCATTGATTTCATCAAAGGAAAAATTAAATGTTGGAAACAAACCTGAAAAAACAGTGAGCCATCAGTCGTTATTAAAGCAGGCCTCCACAGTGTAATTATATAAGTTGGAAGTGAAATAGAAAATAATAACAATAGGGTTTCTAAGGAAAATGCCATACAGGAGAGCAAATCTCTTTGCTGAGATTGTGGTTGCCATGGTGATAAAAGTAATTAATTCAGAGCACGACTGGGGTGAGGAGAGAGGTGTGATGTGCCCATGTGACTGCACATTCACCAAGGTGTTGCTTTTAAAGCAGATAATAGCATGCCTTAGGTGAATTAAGCTGTATTCACACATGCACTACCCTGAACTTTTCCAGACATTACCCAGGCGAGCTGTGTGAACGCAAATGTCCGAGGGCCTAGTGACCCACAGCAATACTTTGACTAGTAACTATCTTTCAGTGTGTTTACATGCACTTAAGCAACTGGGTTAGTGTCAGGTTTACTGTCATGTAAATGATCGTAATCGTGGATTAGAAAAACCTGATTTCCCCAGCTAGATTGCCTCTTGGGAAAACCCATTTCTTGGCCATGTAAACATGTAACCAGGTTTCTAATACTACGTCTACATTAAGCCGTCTAAATTTTAAAATACTGTGTCCATTTCCGGGTAGTTATTGAAGGCACCTCCTTCCACAGTGAAACACCTGAATAACATAAACACGGCTAAATCCCTTCTTGTTCGCCCCTTTTCAGTTGGCAAACAGACCTGCATCACAGCCAACATCTGGAGTGGGACGGACAGCCCAGATGACGAAATCATTATTTCATGGTTGTGACGTCGTCCAACAAAATCAACATAAATACAGTTAATAACAACAATTGTGCTGTACGATTGGCTAGATCAAAGTTTAAAATGCTCAATGACAGAAGAAGTTAGAGATGATTGAAAGTTGCTGCCACACAGCCAGTTTGAATGAATGGTGAAAAATGAATCAACAGATTCCTTTTGTTGCTGTTATATTATTATTATTCTGGCATTACTACCAGCAGCATCAACTTCAAGCGCAATACTCAAGACTTTTGGTCTCCTCCTCTCCCCATGTGCTACCGCAGCTCATTTTTGTTTTGTTGCGTTGTTTTCCTTTTTCCGGTTCTGACGACAGCCTGCCAGAACTTCCTGTAATTGGTCCGAAAGTCCAAATCATGAACCGAACCATGATTAAATTTGATCTGGACCAAGAACACCTCTTTTCATCTGAACAAGGTTCGGCTGTTTAGTCCAGACCGTGGTCCGGGGGAGGTTTCACACCTGTCATTTTGGTCCGGACCAAACAAGGTAGGAGTGAAAGGGCCCCCAGTCTTAGTTAGGTCACTTATTCTTGGACCAGAAATGTTCTGAATTGCATCACAGTCTTGTTTGTTTCTCTCTGTACCAATGTTCTGATATAACATTTGTATTAAGACCTTATACACTGATGCATGTGAAAAAGTCTGGCTCACTTGGAACACTAGTGTGTTCATGCTGAACGAACTAAGGTATCGACCCGGGTGTATGAAGACACTTGTATGAAGTATTGAAACAGCACTGGTATTGAAAAACTTTGCCCTGCCACTGTGCTATTGAGCAGTAATGCTGCTGCAAGCACAGAAAAGATTATTACAGACACAGTAAGAGACCTCCATCAGAAAGAACTCAGTCTACCAATCTATGTTGTGAACACGATGAAATGCTTTCTTAATGTTCATTAGAGGACATTTGGCTCACTGATTATTGTATTTCATTGGAGAGACGTTTCTGTGAAGTTCTGTCTTTTATCTGCCTGTGTTTTTATAATAAAGAAACAACCTGTCAGTTTGTGTTATTTGTCCTCGATGGCAAAGACCGTAGCTTTATCTACAGGGGAGACATGTTCCTCAAAAGGTTTGTCAAGTTCAGAGGCATCCTGGTTGCAGATGCAGTGAGGCTGTGATGTGAGCTGGGTGACAGTTCAGTTGGACTGTTGTTTAATTCAGGACGGGCGTTTGAACCATCTAACAGTGCTGCTCTTACAGATCCCAGGGAAAGCAAAGCGCTGAACGTTTTGATTCTCATTCAAAGTGCCTCATGTCAAACTCAGGCTCTTTTCTATTTGTGGAGCCTGGAAACAGGACTTTGTTCCAAACTGACACAGGGAATCATTCTCCCTGGAGGGAGGCAAGGCGTCCAAGTACTAAATGTACAGTATTTGCTTAATTGAAATTATATTAGCCTCATCCAGACAGGTTTGAGACTGGTTATACTCTGAAGTGGACCCATATAGAAATTATGCGAACTCCCTTCATGTCATCAGTTTTACTCTCTCACCCCGACTCTTGAGTAGAAAGCATAGATGAACCCATACCCTGAAAGGGAAGGTCTGTGTTTTTGGGGCATGGTTTGTTTTGACTGGTACCATGTAGGCCAAATGGGTGAATCAAGAATGCATGAGATCACATGAGGAAAGGCTGGCCTATTTGTCAGACACATGAATAACGAAGACTAATACCAAGTCCAAAGGCTTCCATATCTGGTCTTTTGAGAACACAGCTCTTCATGGTATCTCTAAACATAACAGAGAAACAGAATACACAACACAGACTGACAGTGTGTTACAGCAAAGGACTTGTGAGAGAGATTTAAAAAATTGTCAAAATTGAAGCAGCAAAGGCTGAGGTAGCTTGACTTTTAGTCCCAAAACACTGGATCCTACATTTCCCATAATGCTACTCCATAGCCATATTTTATAAACCCCCCTCATCTTTCAAACTCCAAAGCACAGACTTTTTGTAGTTTTGTAGTTTTGTAGTCTGCAAGCCCAGTCTGAGATAATCCTGATGACATGACATCACTATGATGTTATCAGGTCAGAACTGTATGAATAATAATAACTGATCTTCATGTGTACAATCACCTCTTAATAATTACATTCATTTTTTACTTTAAAATTAATTAAAATATCTGTCTTGAAATTAAAAAAAGAAGATATATTTACATATTAAATGTAGCTTGAGGTTGTCATTGTATGACCAAGAGGAAATGCCTATTCCTTGTGATTTACTTCACACTTACTTTACAATTGACAATTTGATAAAAAATTTTCACAAAGCCACAAAGGACACTATTGATGAAGAAGTTGTACTAAGCCCATTTTGTATATTTTCTTCATTGCATGTCTACCCTCACGACTGACTGGAAAAATCTACATTGGCATCACTTACTTTAAAGATGTCCATGACATTCTTTTATTTTCAAATGGCTACTCCCCACCAACTTATGAACAGTTCCTCAAATCAAATAATTCCAATTTTCTCCACTGTAGAACATAACTCGTGCCTGCCTGTGTTGACACACTTTGACATCAATGGGGAGATATTAGAGCCTTTTAACAATCCCTGAGTCATCCCGTAATTACCACTAGCAGGCTGACATTAATAGTTTTCCCAGTTGACAGCCCATGTGTATAATAAATCTGACAAGACATAAACATGGCATACCTTCTAATTATCTGTCACATGAGATGCCACTAATTGGGCATCAGTCAGCTGCCCACAACATACTCAAGTTTACCACCCAGGTGATCTGTAATGCTTTGTACCATCTGTGCTGTGATCCTCCCTGATAGATAATGAGCCACACCTGGTCTCAGGTAGATACATGATTTAGACCAGGCAGCTCATTAACTGTCACGGATGAATTAACCTGAGATTCAAAAGGCAAGTTAATAGGCGTTTTCGGACCAAACAGTTCTGGGGACTCCCCCGAGAACTTCAGACCTCCAAGGGCTGTTTTTCTGTTGGCATTCGCACTGCCAACAGGTGGTTGGTCCATTTGTCCGTGTTTTGTTCTATTTTTTTAAGGCTGCTGTTACGAGCTGTTGTTTACACGGCTAACGTTTTATGCGGGTTCCAACTGTGAAAAAGTTCTTCCGATCCGAAAACACTAATGATACTACAGAAATGCATGTGTAGTAGCAGGAAGTATGATATGACAAGCGCACAGCATGGCAAGACTAACACCTTAGGGATGAATGATTGTTTGTAGCTGAAGTTCCTGAAATATGGAAACCAGAAACTAACTCCCACACCTTCCTGCATTCAGCCTGCTGAGACTCTACTTCAGACATGATGCATTCTGTATGCCTGGCAGCAGAATAATAGGCTCAGAGTACAGTCCCAGCTTCCAGTAGACTGGTAGTAGAGCCCACACACACGGGAGTGGACAGGCTCCATTCTGTTTCATTGACAGTGCATTTCAGAAGATTATTCACCACAACCAAGCTTCCACACACAGAGGAAGGAGAAGTCTACCATTTTAGTAGTACATGGCTGAATCCTGCAGAGAGAAAATACTATAGTAGTAGTAATAGTGTAAAACCTACTTTTACGCAGTGATTATTTGTTGTTTATATGTTTGCCAGACCCATGGATGGATTACTTAACAGTCAGAGGGCTTAGTCAGAATCGGGGACATCCAGTTATTTGCTCCTAAACTTAAACTGAGTCCCTTAGTATTGTCTGCTGATAAGAGAGTCCAATCTGATATTTATTTCTGTTATTTTTTTTGTCTCATAATCCGTTCATGGCCGGACCATGTAGATGAAGCCCACGCCCCTTTCTGACCTACTGACTGACACACACATTGGTGAAATGGACTTTTGTGACAGTTTTAAGGGTACTCCAGTGTTGTCATTTTGGCCACTTTTGGTTTGGGTCATTATCAGGCTGATATCATGCAGTCTGATCACAGCGTAAGCCCTCTTCAGTGACTTAATTTCCAAAGTAAGTGCCTCAGAGCTGACTTGCAGCAATTTTACCTCTACTCTAGCTTTCTGTGGACCTGACTCAAATTAACTTACTAAGTACTAGTAATAAAAACAGTAACAATTGCTTCCATATGATTATTAAAACTATGCCAAAACATAGCGATGGCACAGCAGAGTTTGGATAAATGGACCTGGGTGGGTTGGCCCTCTGTTTTCCTCTGCAGCACCTCTTCTCCTCTTTGTGCTGCATAGAGCCTGAGTACTAGATAATTCAATTACTGCCTAGACATTTCAAGTGTGTGTGTGTGTGTGTGTGTGTGTGTGTGTGTGTGTGTGTGTTCGCCCAGGTATGTGTGACTTTATGGTTTTGGCGGAGGGGTTGTTGAATTGAATTGCTATTGATTTGTGCAATGTGAAGCCATTGTCTTTTGCCATTTCTCTTTCCCTCCTGCCCTCTGCTGTAAGTCGATATATTAGATTAAACTTTATCCTCCCTTTTCATTTGAAGCGTCTCCTGGGGTTTCCGCCATGCTGCGCTGCAGCACCTACAGCCCGGCCACGGCAATCTGCCTTTCTTTCACTCACCTCTTCTTTCCCCTCATCTTTCTCCCAACAGTGTTAGAATAATGGCTTCTTTAGCCCTAATCAGATTGTCCAGAATGGCATCAGGTTCATTTAGAGGAATTACAGATGTTAAGTGACTGCACACTAGATGCCCCCCAGGACCTGTACAGACCCTGTGTTTGTATGTGGATACATGCAGACTGTGTTTGTTTGTTTTGTACTGTGTCTGAACTGCATCTGGACTGGATGTTTTAGATGTAGATGTTTCACATTATTGGAGAGTTAATTATTGTTCAACATGTTTTTTTCTGTTGTACTGTGGTACAATAGAAAGCACCCCTCTTCCTGAACTTAATAAACACACGGTTGTTTGCTGACATATTTCCCGTATTCCACCTGGTACCTGGCCAACAGTAGATGCCATGGCACCGTGTGGAAATAGTTCCAGCTCTCTCAACGTAGAATTTTATTGTCTTGCGGTTCTGCTCTCAATGTGCCTGTGCTCTCTCTACGTATCTCTCCTCCTGCTTATGTGATAACCCACAACTGAATGAAACCACTTTTCAATTTTAAGCAGATCTTTTTGCTAGATTTTAGCATCGTCTTCATGATACTGTCTTCACCCTGCTCTCCTTAGCAATAAATACACCATAGGTATAGAACAATTTCAACATCAGTATTTAGCCATCATAAAGGTTCAAATGTTTTGGAAAAAATACAGAAGTTGAGTTTGATTTAGAGCTGAAATGATTAGTCAATTAATTGATCAGACAATGGACAGAAAATAAATCACCAGCTATTTTCTTTTTCCCAACAAAATGCCAAACATTTGCTTGTTCCAGCTTCTCATTTGCTGCCTTTCTTTGTCCTATGTGATTGTAAACTGAATATCTTTGAGTTTTAGACTGCTGGTTGGACAAAACGAGACATTTAGAGAGTCATCTTGTGTTCTGGGAAATTATAATGGACCTATTTTCACTATTTTGTGACATTTTATAGTAAAAATGATTGTTTGGTATAAGCATAATTGCTGCCCAAATAATTGCACTCCAACAATTAAGCCAGTTAACCGTAGGCATCAAACTGTATCAGAAAAGCAGCACATTCTGAACTTTACTGAGCGTTTTATTTTGTTCAGTAATTAAAGCCGTTATGTAGAATCTCTGACTCCTGGTTCTACTGTGGTGCCCTGTGCTCTGTCAAAAATGGACTTCTGAGAAGGGTTTGTACAGCTAAAAATATAAATATAAACACAAGGAATAGTAAATATCAGTAACAATAACTTGGACCTTAAATCTCACTGCTCCTTTCGTGGACAGAACTCTGTTCAGTTATTTTCATTATCCATTAATCTAATTATGTTTCCAATTAATCACCTATATCACGAAATAGAGACAAATGTCCACCACAAGTTCCCAGAGTTCGAGGTAAAGTCTTATTTTGTCCAACCAACAATCCAAAACTCATTCAGTTTACAATGATATCAAATAGAGAGAAACTTGGTTGGAATTTTATTTTACTATTTTTGCTTGAAAAATGACAATTAATCAATTACCAAAATGCTCAATGATTAGCCTATTTTTTAGTAAATTAATTGACCGACCATTTTAGTTCTACTGCCTCCTATTTCATGGTGGACTTTTTTCTGTGTGAATTAGACAGTTAATTCCTGAAATAAATCCTAAATGCTGGCATTTGGGATTTGGAAATCTGGCATTTTTTTGTCACCATGTTGACTTGGAATGGCATTTGTGTTTGAAGTTCTTTCTCCACTTTGTACACTGCCGCACAGCGTGATGTCTATTTATTTACCCTAACAGGTGGTGGACTTTTTTTTTGGTTTTTAGGGTACCACTTGCTCAATAATACTGTATAGAAAGCAGTGTGATTCTGCTCCCTATATAATCAAATGTTCATCATCGGAAAAAAAAGGAGGGTAGATTTGACAGACACACTCCAACCCTATACTTACTCGCTGTAACTTTGTGGGCGTAATATCACTCTTTAAATTCATTTCACCTCAAGTTCAAACTTTAGTTTCCCTGGCCTTGTGATTCATCACGTCTTTGGAGAACAGCTGTTTGATTGGCTGCCTGCTCACACTGAGTATAGCAGAGCATTGAGATGTGAATTAAATGGGGCTCTTTCATAAAGGCTTTTAAGGTTGTCAGCTCATGCCTTCCTTTGAACACATTTTGAACAGACAGGCACCAAGGCTAGTAAACAAATAGCACCAGCACGTACATAGTCAGCTTGTATTGTATATCACCTTCAATAGGCAGCAAACATAGCTGGAAAACTACCAGCCTTCCTTGAAAAATTTCTGTTACTTTGGCAGGACCAATGCCAGCACTCAGCTTTAGTGCATCAAGATGAGCTGCCCGAGACTGTTTGTTCTACCAGGCAAATATCGGTGTAGAAGTTTGATGTGACTTTAACCTCTTTCAAAATATTCTGTAGGCATAAGTTCTTGATTGTACTAAAGTGTGTTTGTGTTTGTGTGTGTGTTCAACCCTTGTTTGATCCAGATATGCGACAGCTGTCACAGGTGAATTTCTTGTGGTACCTTTAGACCTTTACATACAAAGAGCCCATTTATACCTGATATTAACATACATCCTGTATCTGAATATCTTCTCTGGGTCAATTCAATTCAGTTCAATTCAGTTTTATTTATATAGCGCCATATCATAACAAAGTTATCTCAGGGCACTTTTTCTAGTAGAGCAAGTCTAGACCGACTCTTTATATTTACAGAGACCCAACATTTCCCACCATGAGCAAGCACTATGCGACAGTGGCAAGGAAAAACTCCCTTTTAACAGGTAGAAACCTCGAGCAGAACCAGGCTCTAGGTGGGCGGTCATCTGCCTCGACCGGTTGGGTTGAAGGGGGAGAGAGAGAGCAGGAAGAAAGAGAACATACAGCAGCACAATACAGTTTCACACAGAGATGTAACGCAATGGCCGCGGCAATGGCATGGCTGTCAACACCAACAGAAACAATACTAAGAGCAATATTACAGCAGCAGTACTAATAATAATAGCAACAGCAGCTGCAGCAGCGGGTGCAGAGGAGGAGCACGGGGGCAGCAGGCGGCCGCAACCATAGATCCAGACCCTACAGCTCCGGAGGCAGAAACACCTGCAGAAAGCAACAGAAGGAGAGAAAAAGGGGAGAGAAAGCACACAACTACGGGAAGAAGTTGAATTAGTAACAAGCATTGATGGGATATGAGGGCGTACAGATGGATGGTCAGTGCTCGTCTATGCAGTTGTACCAGTATAGTAATGCAAAACGCATTGCAATCAGAATGCAGATCAGCCAGACCACATCTGGAGGTGGAACTGGGGATTATTTTCTTTATCAGTTCATCTGCAGATGAGTTTCTTGATTAATTAAATCATTGTTTGGCCTATAAAATTGTGAAAAATATGATGTCACCAAATGCCTTGTTTTGAAACCTGCCAAACTCTGTCTGCGTATGGGTGGCTGCCAGGCCTATAGTTTTTCATAGAAAGGTTTGGAGTGTGTACCACTTCCAAATAGTGTGCTTTACATCTCTATGACCACTGCTGAAGGAAGCTTGTAAAGGGCTAGTTAGCTCTCCATCTAGCCAGTTAAACAAATGCCATTTTAAACATCTAAAAAGGCAAAAACTCTTTGGCCTGAATGCCGAGCTCTGCGGCTGGCAAAAACCAGATGCTGATCATTATTTAGTGGGAGAGCCGGCAGGAAAAAGGCACACGTGAATAGAGCTGATACAGAGGTCTTTATCCAGAGTGGACATCCTATAATCACCTTCCACCGGGTCGACATTCAAGTCTAGTACCTTCTCCAAAATAAACTACTGTGATTGGTTATACATATTTTTTTCGTACATTTCAAAAATTTCTAAAGCTGTGTTTTTGTTTCAACATTATGGGGTATTGCAATTTAAGGCTGCGTCTTCAACACAGATGTTTAAAAAGTGAAGAGTGCTGCGTGCTTTCACAAGCGCAGTGTGTATTGTAAGTATTGCAAGGCTATTAGATTGCAGTACTGCAGAGTGTATGTGTGACCGTTTTCTCATTTTTAGACTGAGTAGTGGCAGCTTTTCCATTGCAATGCCTTCCATTTGGCTCTAAGGTTGGTGCAGGCAGTACTTGGGGTGCCTTTACTACAAGAAGTGATCCATTATTTCATGCATACACTTTACAAACAGTGTAGAGCAATGTTTTATTTCTCCAATAAAAACACTGCCTGGATTTTTTTTAAATCTTCATCCTGCCTTTGCTGAACTGGCATTCCAGTCCATTTCCACACCCGGGTATGGAATTCAGTTGGCTCCATTCCTCATGTGAAACACCCCAGCAATGGGAAATGGAAGCTGTCCAGACAAGGATGTCCTTTAATTGTGGAGCATTTTTCACTGAATTGAAATGTTACATTTTCTAGTGTGCATAATCACCAATGATGCATGGCTATGAGGCAGGTCGAGGGTAGGACATTCATTCAAATCCATTTTTAAATTATTTGTGGTCTACACTACTATGTATGTTGTAGTCCAACTTGACGTGCACCAACAGGATCATTTAGTTCAGTATTAAACAGGCCTGCAGTTCAACAAGTTTTTTCTTGTTTCCGAGGCCATTAAAAGCTGGACTGTATTTCATCTCAAATCACCCCACCTACCCCATAATACAGTGTGGTTTTCTGTGGTTCCTCTCAGCAGGGAGAGCCCCTTCAGAAATGGGTAAAATGTGAGATGACAGTGGTTGACACCGTCCTTTAACATGACTGGTTGGCCGGTAGCTGGCTGTACTGATGTTCTGAAGCAGACTCCTGTGTGCATTAGCAGGTTTATCTCAAGTCAGGGCGTCCCCTCAGCTGGCTCTCTGTCAGCTCTCACTGACCAGTTGTAGGTCTTCCTGTTGAAACATGTGAAGCCTTCCAGTAGCAGTATGAGTTGGTTTATTATTAAATGTAGCTTATCCCACAGCTCTCTCTGCCATGATGCTTTGCTGTCTCCACATCACATACTGATGACCTCCATTCTACGGTACAATACTCACAAGCTGTTGCATATTGTCAAGACAGTTATGGCAAAATTATGTTGATGATTCATTATTTGGTAGGATAGCTCCCATTGCATGTTATATTATGGGTCTCCGGGGATCTGGGTCTTAATATATAGTAAATTATAATAATAAAAATAATAGGGATGTCAGTGATAAAAGAATAAGAATAGGTGATAGATGTGCAGACTCAAACCAGCAGTGAATGTTTCTACTAACAAGTTGTGTGTGTGTGTGTGTGTCAGCCTGATGTATCTTCTTCCTCTGTGCCAAAAAAAACAATGAAAAACACATCATTGAGCACTGGGTGATATGTTCCTTCATCACCACGAACACACACACACTGGAGTTTATTTTGACTCAATTCCACACACACCGTCCTGCTGCCCCAAATACTCACTAGAGCACCAAATGTGGATTAATCCACAGCTGAAAATAATCCCAAACAAAGGCACCATTTCCCTCTATTTGAGTAACGTTCTATAGCCTAAACACTACAGTGGGCAGCTGTTAGGAAATTAGTGAGCCTTTTAAAAACAATGAAACTATATAGGATTTGTGAGCTGCTTTTAAAGATTTACATCTTCGTTAGGAACTGATGGGCTTGTGGTTGAGAGCCACAGACAGGGTAGGAGTGAGAAAGTTTTGAGAGACGGACTAAGACATTGTTGGTTTGGGTCTTTTCATGCATTTATTGACGAGAGAAATATTGAATCACACATCCTTATGCTTTAAGAATGGATGATCATGACTGAATGTGCTTCACATTGTTCTTGGTAAATCTACACTTCAATATTTTATGCACGGCAGAGAGATGGGAAGGCAATCTTAGCAGTGCACATTAAGCAGACAGATATGAACACAACTGATATCTTTTGAGTAACTCAGACGTTCTCTGCGGCTCTGTTCCCAGCCCAACACATAGAATCTAAAGCGTTGGTCGAAAGATCTGGAAAAAGCAAGCGAAGGTTAGAATATGTTACCACATTTGAGTTTTTTTTTTCTTTGTTTTGTGTCAATGGAGCAATTGTATGTTGTGCTATATTGGCCTATATGAATGTAAAAGGCTGTATTTCATGGTGTTAAAATTTTAAATAAAAACATGGTGTGGAAAAAGAATATGTTACCACATATAATGTAGGATCTAGTCAAGTGTTGATCCTGCAGCTATTTCAGTTGCAATGGCAGCACTTGCACGCGAAAGTGCCTTATGATCATTTTTTACTCCTTGATGTTTGGCTGCAGATCAAGAGCTGGATGTATAAACCGTAGGAGCAAATCTCTACATAAATGAAATTCTGTCAAAGAATGGAAGAGTGATTTCATCAGTGTGCTCATTATTCAGGTTGTGGTGCAGTATTGAAAGATATGTCAGCCGACACCATGGCTGAGACCCACTGTGACACTGGATTACAGACAGAATTGTTCCCATGGTAGCAGAAAAAATTCACTGACATGTTCAGTCTACAGACAGTTTAAAGTGCAACAGCAAGACCCTGTTAAATCAGTTTCTCTCTTGTGGAAGTATTCCTGCTTTAAGATAGAATCCTGTGGAGAAAAACTTGAATGAATTATTGATACAAACTTTGATCCAGCAGACTCATCGTGTTCACCCAGCCTGTTTAAACTGCTCAGCCCCCGGCTCTCTCATACATCCCTGTGCCATATATTGAAGCAGATAGGAGTGAACTTCACCGAGACATGATAATCATTAAAATGCCTCTTGATAAGACTAATGAAAAGTGTGTGAGGGAGAGCCACCTGGGAAGATGCTAGATAAGGACAGCCCTTTTTAGAATCATTTGGTTTCACTTCATTGTCTCCAGACCGGGAACTATTTCCCATGATGTGTCAGTATATCCTCTGCAGTTAATTGGAAAACTGCCGTGTTGTAGCCGTGTAGACTTGGAGCTGGGTGATGATTCAAATCATTTTTTATAATGTAAATGTTTTGAGCGTGTAAGTTGAGCTCTTACACCATAAACACTATATCTTTTACTTGATGTGTATGATAGCTGGCTATATTACCCTGGATTTCTACTGGATAAGGAAACAGAATATTATTATACAGACAAAGAAATTCTAGTGTGGATCAGTCTCATCTGGCAGAGACGTATCCAACGTATCCTTTACAAATCCTTCCTATCATCAATGCACTGAAAATACAACATCCCATCTATTCTGCTACAGCGCTTACCCAGAGCCTCATTCACTGCAGAAGATGGTGTGCTAACACAGCCTCCAGAATGTCTTTACCCAGTAGCTGTTAGAATCCTGCACCAGGCTTGGGTGCAAGGCAGATTACACTGAATTCATTTCATGCTTGTATCCTGAAATATTGACTTGTACTGTCAGCAGCTTGTAGATTCCTTTATTTCATTTGTTCCCTTCCATTGTTTGATTTATGTTTATTGTAAGAATGGGGGTGGGGGGTGGGGTGTCAGAAGAGGGGAGGGGAGGAGGTAAAAAGAAAAGGGGTGAGGGAGGGAGGGAGGGAGGGAGGGAGGATGTCACAGGAGGGGGATGTTAATAAGGAGGGAGCAGTAGGCAAGGAAGAGAGAGGAGGGGTGGATGGAGGGATAAATGTGGTTCGGCCCCTAACCGCTGGCGGGCTTCTTTGTATGTGTTGTTCCTCTGTTGCCTAGCTACACAGCCAACAATGCACAATGCATAACGTGGCTATAAAATGTGTTTCATGGATCAATGTGGTGGGGATGACAGGAGGCAGGACTGACTGTCTAGAAGGCTCCAGCATGGACTGAACCTCCAGATAGTGCTGCAGTTCATTTGCGTTCACTTCCATGTTGACTCAGAAATTAGAGACTACAAAGAAATGCGGGGCCACACACAGGTCAGAAACCAGTTCTGATGTTCTGGCTGTCTCCATGAATGAAAACTAGACAAAAACACAGAATTAGTCGATTGACAAAGAAATAATCTGCAACAATTTAGATAATAGTTGAAGTCATTGAACTTAAACGCTCCAGTCACTCTCTGGTTCCAGCGTCTCCAGTGAAGAAACAGCTGATTTTCTCTGTTTTCTATAATTGTACACCGAACTGGACTGTTGGTCAGGTAACATAAGAAACTGCCTTGGGCATTTTTCACAATTTTCTGACAGTTTATAGACCAAACGATGAAAAGGTCAAGTAAAGAATTGGCAGATGAATTAATAATTAGAATAGTGGTTAGTTGCAGCCCTACGCAGAATAGTGCAGTCAGTACTTAGAGTGCAACCCTAGTACTTCATTCTGAGAAAAGATTTGTTAACTTCTCTACATTCCAGAGGAGGGATGGTAGTTTTTACTCTTCTACTTTTGATCTGACTGCTGTAGTTACTTTGTAAAACAAAGAAACTCATGCAACTACTTATAGTCTTAATTGTGATATTTTTACTCTTCATTAATTCATCTTTGGTTTGAAAGTTCATTCTTGGGAAAAGTAGTTTGACAGAAAATATCTGACTCAAGAGCCACTTACTAGATTTCACAAGGCCCTCATCAGCAGATGGAGTTAGCTTAGAGTAGTTCAGCTGCTCAATTCCATCCGCTGATGAAACAAACAGTCAGCTGATACAGTTTTAGCTTGAAGTAGTATTTGCTCGAACTGTAGAGAAATGCCTTTTAGCTTCAGAATTCAGACCTAAACAAGGTGAAGACAGAGCTATTCTCTGATGATATGAAACTTTCTGGATTACACAAATTACAGAATGAACAACTGGCCTACTTTCCCAATCTTCCCAGTTTTCCTCACTAGTCTATTTCACAGCCTAGTGAACTTTAAGCATGATGGGGAGACAGGAGCCGGCACAAAGGCTCAGCCTGGCTCGTTGTAAGCTTTAGGGCTCCAGAATACTCGAGTCAAAATGGAATGCAGCATTTTCAAAGGGTGCCAAATACGCTGCTGTGTGCAAATACCAGGTCAACTGCTGTGGATGTAGGGCTGACCTGCCATGCCAGAAGGTAGAGATGGGGAGTTACAATGAAGATGATGACTCAAGAAATCTCAACAGTGAAATCCAAACTCCATTTAATTCTGCTTGATTTTATTCTGCGATAGAGAGCTTTATAGGGAAATATACAAGGACTGTTGGTGCTAAAAGATGAGCCAGTCCCCCTTTTTTTCATCTTTTGACATTTTTAGCCTCTCTTACAGAACGCCAAAGGTCCTGGGCTGCATCTGCACTCAGGACCTCAGGGTGCCACGACACACACCCAGACCGACAAGCCTTCAGGATGCCTGGAGCAGAGTTATTTTCTTTGCAGAGTTTATTGCATTTGGCCATATTAATAAACACTGTACCTGATGACGCCGGTAACTTGTTGTTGATCAAATGTGTGTGGCACAGTCAACTGCCAGGGAAGATGTCTAATACATGACCTGAATACAGCATTTAGCAGTGCTAAGTAAAGTACAAGTTGGGGCTGATCAAGGAAACTTTCTGTAGATCAGTATTGGCCTAATCTGTTTCAAATGCCCCAGTATACTCTGTTCAAACACCTCAACAGCTGTGTCTGTTTTAAGATGTTTTCGTGACACTCCTCCAGTGCATTAGGCCTCTGATGTGCTGCTGGCAGATGAAAACTGCGTTTCAACTTCAGTATTCTGTTCATGATGGAGATCAGGGCTGCAACTAACGATTATTTTTATTATCGATAAATCTGCTGATTTTTTTCACAATTAATCATTTAGTCTATAAAATGTCAACAAATTGTGAAAAATGCTCATCACAATTTCCCAGAGCCCAAAGTGACGTCTTCAGATTGAGTTTTGGACTGTTGGACAGAAAAAGCAAAGAGTCTTCATTTACTGTCATAAATGACAAAGAAAATCCTCACATTTAAGAAGCTGGAAGCAGCAAAGGTTTGACATTTTTTGCTTGAAGACTGACTGAAACAATTAATCGATTATCTATTATCTATTAAAATAGTTGGCAATTAATTTTCTTTTGACCGATTAATCGACTAATTGTTGCAGCTGTAATGGAGGTGAAGAGAAGCTGTCTGAGTTTTCCTGCCACAACAGATCCAAACCTTTAAAGGAATACTACAGCATTTTAGTGTTGCGCTTCCATAAAGTTCAAAATCAAAGCAACAGAGGCAGAGATATCCAGACCTTTAGTCCCTAGTATGAGCCAAGCTCCAAAAAGGCTTGATTCTACACTTCCATGATGTAGCTTGATCTTTCAGCCCCTTCCTTCCAGGTGAATGTGTTTCTGTTGCGTCACGGCTCGGAGACGGCTCCGTCAAATATCTGCTAGCATTTCGGAGGCTGAGCAGTGTCACGCAGTCTGATTAGTGGTGTTCTGTTCATTTCTCCTTGATGTTACTGATTCAAGTTTTTAGACTTTAAAGACGCTTTGTTTTCACTGTGGTTTTCAGATATTTCATTGTGTGTTTTACAAGCATCCTGAATACTGTTGCTGCTAATTTATCATTGATGTGGTGATAGATACTTTGTGGCTATATCTGTGCTGGTCAGGCAAAAATAGACAAGTGCGTAAAGACAGCAGAGGGAGACAAGAGTTTGTCTCCCGGCTGAAAAGACAGTGACTCGTCCTGTTGACATGGGCTGGCTGGAGTGGCAGGAGTGTTTTCTGGCAGCCGGAGTGTAACACTGCTGCATCTAGGGGGCATCAGGTGGGACAGTTTGACATTAAGAACAGATGAACCAGTCAAGTTAAATGTGTGACCAGGTTTCTTTACATCACAGCCCATAAGACAGGAGGAGGAAGGAGGGGGGGGGGCTGGACTGATGAATCAAACATCCAGAATAGGAACACAGGCTAATGACAAGACAACAGCTCAAATTGTATGCTTTCATAGATACCACACTATTCACTCACTCACCTTATTGTTAATAATCAGAAACTTAGTCAGATAGTCAGATGCAGGCTGTGTAACTACAACTACTCTGTCCAACACCACCCCCTCCACAGGAAATACTCTGACAATCGGGGGGTCTCGTGGCATGGCCGGTTTAAAAAATAATTTTTTTTTTTTTTTTTCCTATTTTTTTTTTGTCTGTCTGCCTGGCGTTATTCAAAGCAGCGTCTCAGATTCTGTCTGACCACATTGTAAGAGCCTGGCCTTGTGTCTGTCTGCACTCTCATACTTCCTGTATCATATCAGACACACTGTGTGTGCGTGTGTGTGTGTGTGTGTGTGTGTGTCCCAGTGCTCATTTTAACAGTGTCACTGTCCTTATTACAACAGAGCCACACTTCAACAAGTGTCAAATCTTTTAGGATTAATTAGAAGCACACTGTCCTCAATTCTGATGGTCAACCACGTGACACATTTTTTTGTCAGGGATTTCTCAAAGTCAAGTCAGTTTTATTCATATAGCCCAATATCACAAATCACAATTTGCCTCAGGGGGCTTTACAATCTGTACAGCATACAACACCCCCTGTCCTTAGACTCTCGATTCGAATGAGGTATGAGGAGAAATCTCCCCCCAAAAAACCCTTTTAACCGGGAAAAAATGGAAGATGATCCTCATTTGATACAATGTGACAAGACATATTTAAATATACTATCACATTTAACCAATAATAGTTAACCAATAGTAATATATATTTGTAGAGTGATCATTTTGTTTGAATGTTACTGGTGTCCTGTACTGACCTGAGAGCCACGGGAACTACTTTTATTCTGTTCAGAGTGGAAATAACAAAATCAGTTCACCCAAGTGTACAGTATTTATCTCACTCCCCTGTAGTGGTACATATCCATGTAGATAGTTTTGGTTTTATTTGTCTAGGTTTGGTAATATTTCTGCCTCCACCCTAATACAAAGTAGGTGAATCAAATCTCGTTTGTGATAGGGCTGTTAGCCTTTCAAAAGAAAGGTTTGGACAAATTATAATAAGCAATTTGTTAAAATGTATTAGAATACAACCTATATAGCCTAATCCTAAACTACATTGTAGAATGTCTGAATAGGGCTGCAACACAGTTGTTTTTATTATCAATAACCTGCCTATAAATGCCCATCACAGTTTTCCAGAGCCCAAGACGACGTCTTCAGATTAACAGTCCAAAACACAGAGATCCTCAGAGTAAAATGATATAAAACAGAGAAAAGAAGCAAGTCCTCACATGAGACAGACTGGGACTAGAGAATTCAGTGACCAGTTATCACAGCTGTTGGCAATTCATTTTCTGTCAATCAACTAATTGATAACAAAAATTGAGTATTTAATTTCTTCCCATGTTCTAAATGCTCAGCATTTAAAATAGTATTTTTAAACGTCTCTTTCCAGACACAATGTCCCTGTTACTGTGATTCATGATCTGCTGGAGGAACCCTAATCAGATCCAGGCTTTACCACTCATCACCACACACTGCATGTCAGAACCTGTGTGTGTTGTGTGTGTGTGTGTGTGTGTGTGTGTGTGTGTGTGTGTGTGTGTGTGTGTGGTTCACAGATCCACACAGGGCTTCTCCTGTCGCACTGCTGAAAAGTGAAACATGCTGAGCTTATACAGCAGCCCCTTTCAGACATGGAATAACATCAGTGGCTTCATCAAGCATTGAAGTGACGTTTACATGAATCTTCCTTACTGCTCTATGATCATTTTGGTGGTCCTTTGACTTTTCCTCCAGTGCCATCATCAGGTTCAAATCATTGCTTTCTAATACTTTGGTTAGGACCAAATACCTGCAAAACTAATGACCTTCTCATCAGCCACTTAGGGCTAACCCAACTACTTCGAAGCTTCGACCATTGCCATGGTAATCGATGTCCAAATCAGTATTCAAATGCTGCGCATAGAAGGAGGGGAGACATCCGCCACTCTCTTTTCCATCCCCGCTTCCAAAGGCTCAAAAGTCAACTTGACACCGAGTGAGTGTTGAGCAGTTGTGAGCATGTAGGGAGGGTCGAGCTTGAGCTCCTCACAACCACGTGTTTGAGGGACCGCATTTGTGCACGCAGAGCAGAAATGCTCCCCCGCGAGGATGCTTTTCCGTTCGTGGATACTGTTATGTGCACTCCTATCACGCGCATGCACCTGTTTTTTTTTTTTTTTTTTTTTTTTTTTTTGTGCGCAGGTTTGGAGACAAATTAAACTCCATAGGCTGTAATTTATTTTATGTGATTGTTGCACATTTTGGAGCCGTTTTCGTTTCAATAAAAAGGAACCCCTGTTATGAAGGGGGCACTTCTACTGTTTACCTGGCCATCATTGAGACAGAGGATAAAATAATAACTTTCTCAAGTTGTAAAATCCCGTCTCACAGTGATATAAATGACTGCGCAGTGTTTTGGTGTCTGATAAGTCTTCAAACTGATGGATCTGTTACTCAGACTGGATATACTGGATCATATTTTATCCTCTTTGCATCTGAAACCTCACAGCCCCACCAACACACGCCTTTGCACACTTTTTAACGCAGTGTGAACGCCCGGTAACAAAAACAACACCATAACATCATAACTTCTAAGAATCTACTTCAGCATATGCTAGTAAATTTCAGCATGTCACTGCTGTTCTACTGGCACACCTGTATGACACTGAACCACCACTTCCCTTCAGCAGGGGACTGTTAATACATACGACAACCACATGTGGAGCATTTCAGCTTTTTTATAGTCTAGACATCTGAGACATACCTCGCTGACACAGTGCTGTGTGTGTGTGTGTGTGTGTGTGTGTGTGTGTGTGTGTGTGTGTGTGTGTGTGTGTGCGCGTGTGTGTGTGTGTGTGTGTGTGTGTGTGTGTGTGTGTGTGCGCGCATGCGCGTGCGCGTGTGTGTGTGACAGACTTATCTGACTTATTTGTTAGAAGGTTGAGTCAGCGGAGACCAGTATCAGCTGGCTTTTATTTAGCGGTTTCCTGTTATTCACTGCTACATCGTTTTTTTCCTTCTTCCTGAAACACCACTACTTGAACTACGCACACACACACACACACACACACAGTTGCTGTTGTTTTGCTGTTGTATTTGTATTCACCTCCCTCACCCTGGCTGTCTGGAATTCACCTCCAGACAATTCCATGAATTCCACCATTGAGAAAGCTTGCTGTTGCATCAAAACATGGATAACAGTATGACATTCTCAGACTGATTGTGTATTTCCTCCTAGAAAATGAAAGCACAGTGGGTGCTTGCATTTACTTAATCATTTATGGTGTTTAAATCCTTACATTAGCACTGTGAAGATAGTTCACCTTTCATACTGTTAATGCCACCTTCCTGTGTGTGTCGATGTCAGACACTCTTTACTCCACAGACTGTGCTCCTACCCTGTTAATTATTCAAAGGTCTTGTCTTAGAAGGTGTGTGTTGCTCTAACCCGGCCAGCCATGCATGATGTGTTTCTGAGCTGCAGAATGATACCAGACTCTCTGCTTTCTGTCTGCCCTGTGCTGGGGGCAAGGACACTGTGGACACACACACACACACACACACACACACACACACACACACACACACACACACACACACACACTCTGAGTGACCTGGTTTATTCATAGCACTCTATAACAGCACTACTAATAGTTTGAAAAGCCTAAGGGATTGCTAAGCAGACGTCCTTACATTAAGCACATTCCTGACTGCTAGCGTCAGATTTCCTGACCTGTGGCTCCAACATCTTTTTAGAAACGCAGAAAAATAGTCATGATGAGAATGAATGCTTCAGATCCTCTGAATGTCTCTGAATGAGTTCCATAAGAGTTCATTTGAGTCGAAACATGCAAAGAATTATATAATTTCATATCAACAAAAACACATCGTGTGTCTGGGTTTTTTCCCTAGCTGAATGTTAGCAGTGTCACTTGGACTGTGGGATGCTGCAGTTAGTGTTTAGCTTTTATTAGCAATGCCAAAGATAAAGGAGTGTTATAATTGACTAGCCTGAGGCCTGATGCACAATACGACATTTATTAGATTCAATTATTAACTGTAATTTCCTCTGAGGTAACTTTTCCTCATCATATTGTTACGAAGCCAAATGAAATAGTTTGCCACATTAGGATAACTGCATGCTAGCCCTCGTCGTTTGACAGAACTCATGGATTCCTGTAGAAATTCAAGAATTATCCTTGTGAGGAGATTGGATTGGATTTGGACTAAAATGATATAGGATATAGGAGTTTGAATGGAACATTATTAGCTGTTGGAATGACAGCTGGCCTCAAAGCTGTTAAGTATCAGCCATGCTGTCAGTATCTGGTTGGAAGGAAACATGTCACTGTGGCTGAAATAAAGATGTCTTAATACCTCTTTAGAAAGGAGCATCTTGACAGGGCTCCGTTTTCATTGGATTAAAACAAATCTATAATATATACTGATTGGAAGTTGGGATTCTATTAGTAACTATTAATAAGATCTGACTAAAGGGCCTGACTTACGTTTCCAGTTGTATCTGGAGTTTGCTGTAAAAAAAACTTTTTTCCTGATGTCAGCCATGTGCTCTCCAGCTGTACTACAGTTGTGTGTGTGTGTGTGTGTGTGTGTGTGTGTGTGTGTGTGTGTGTGTGTAAAGTGTGACTGTAGTGATGTAATGTCTCACACTCCTTCAGTGAGAGTTCCTCCCCTAATACCCACAACACACACATAAACATACACACCCAAAAACAGAGCTCAGTACAGTGAAGAAAATAAACCAGGTTTTAAAGTGAAATAAAGGCATGAATTTGGTCTTTATTTGAAAATGTTTGAAAAAGTTTCATTTTCTCGCCCAGTGGATTTAAAAAGAGTAAAGTGCTTGTCATATAAAAGAGGACCAAAATGAATTTCAGATTGGTATCTGAAATGAAAACTAGTGTTGAGTCATCTCTAATTCTTTCAACTTTCTAGGTTTTTGGTCAAACCAAAATGTCAAATATCTTTGTCTCTAAAATGGGACAAAAGTGCAGGAAGTAAATGTTTTAAACCTACGTGACCTTTTGTTGGATTATGTTCCTATCTACTTTGACATTGTCATAAAAAACATGTCCAGCCTCAATTGTAACACTGTCACATTGTCCCTCTTTCTTTTCTCTTCCTCCAGCCCTCCAGTGTTACTGTGACCGCTGCAGTGCCAACTCTAGTTGCACGACGGATGGCGTCTGTTTTGTTGCCATCCGCAAGTCGGGAAGCCGGCTTACCACCGAGCAGCGCCAGTGTGTGCGCGAAAATGAACTGATCCCACGAGACCGGCCCTTCATCTGCGCCCCGTCTGCCAAACATGACACGGGCATCTACCCAATGTGCTGTACCACCGACTACTGCAACAAAGAGCCCGACCTCGAAATCTTCCCTGGTAAAAACACACACACACACACACACACACACACACACACACACACACACACACACACACACACACACACACAGGCACGCACGCGCACACACACACACAGGCACTCATGTTAATATATTTAGGGCCCGAGCACGAAGTCGTGCGAGGACCCTATTGTATCTGAAGGAATTATTATTATTCTTTGTCCAAATAAATTGGACTTTTGAGGGGCTAAACATGCTCAAAATTTGATTAAATGAAATTTTGCACATGCATCAGAAGTGGCCAAAATGGCTCAGTAGCACCCCCTATAAACTTTTAACGAACTAGCCCCTCTAACACGTTTCACCTAGATGCACCAAATTTGGTATGCATATGTATCATGTCCAGACTTAAAAAAAAGTCTCTTGGAGCCCTACCCTGAACTCCACAGGAGGTCAGTTATTTTGCATAAACTCGTGTAATTTATGCCATTTGAGGGCTCCGTACTTTAACGAACTAGTCCTAGAGATTTTATCGTATCGACTTCAAATTTGCCCAGTACATTCTAAAGACCTTGGCCAAGAAAAGTTACTCATAGATTGAGTAGAATCAGAATGGTGTGCCCGTGACATGGCGTGGAATTTACGTGTTTTGCTGTCAAACAGGAAGTGGTTTATAACTGGACAAACTTACCATGTTTCATGACCCCCACTCCCTGAAGGCATCTATATGCTAATTTTCAGCCACAGTCATAGCGCCACCTAGTGACAGCAGGAAATGACACGTTTTATAGTCTGACATGCAACTCCGAGTGGGTTGAGCAGAACAACCTCAAATTTGGCCAGTAAAGCCTTAAGACCTTGATGATGCTTCACAGTGAATATTGTGAGTTTTCACCAAAGGGCGTGGCCATGGCAGCGCAACGAATTTCGATGCTTCATCATGAACAATGAAACTGTTGTGATTCGGCTCCAAATGATCAGATCTTTTCCATATTCCTCACGTTTGATGAGATTCCCGGCCTGAAGACATCTAGGGGTCAAAATTGAATCAAAGTCATAGCGCCACCTAGTGACAACAGGAAGTTACAGGCCCTATACTTTTAATCAGATCAAATTTGGTCAGAAAAGTCTTAAGACATTGATGATGCTGCACTGTGAAGATTGTGTGTTTTCATCAAACGGCGTTGCTGTGACAATGCATTGTTTGCCATAAACAAGAAGCAGTTTTTTTAAGGGGCTAGGGATGCTTGAAAACTCACCAAACTTTGCAAATGCATCTTCAGTGGCATAAATGTACGTCTGATCTGGGTATTGGACATGGGTGTGGCAAAATGGCTCAATAGCGCCACCTACAAACTTTCAAAATCAAAAATTTGACATAAATTTATGAAATTGTGGTGGCACATGCGTCATGTCTAGACTTTAAAAAAGCCTCTTGGAGCCATACTCTAAAATGCACAGGAAGTCAGTTATATTGAATGCAATTTCAATTTCTAATGAATCTTCTGCCATTTCCAGGCCTCGTACTTTCATTAACTCCTCCTAGAGAATTCATCAGATCCTCTTCAAATTTGGGCTGTTTAATCTAAAGGCCTTTGCCATGAAATTTGCTAAAAGCTTGTGTTTTCATTGAACAGCGTGCCCGTGATGTGGCATTGAACTTTGTGTTATGTGTGGTGAATGATCCTGCAATTATTTTATTCTTCCACCAGATGGCAGTGTTGGTTTACTAATGGATAGACTCCTCTGCTACAGAGCCTGAGAGGACAGAGAAACAGACACACACACTGTCCTCTGTCCAATTAATTATGTTTGAGAGGAATGAGAATGCAGCGTGGCCATTGATGACATCAAAACATGTATAACTCAGTATAATTTATTTTCTTCTTATTCAACTAACACGCTGTGAAAGCAGCTGTGCACCAAAGTGTTATATCGTTAGGAAAAACCCTGATGATTTCATTTTTTACGGGCGCTGAGATGAATCATCTATTTATAAAATGACTGTGTTTGCTGACCCTGTCACCGGCCCTCACGGCCCAAGAATCAGCCCTTGATGCTGTTAATCTTCCCTTTTCTTCCGGTTAACCTCTCTGTGCCTGGTGTCCGGTCGTGAAGCAGCAGATGCTGCACGCCCCGACGTGCTCAGATGGGCCCGTTCATCACTGCTTGCAGCTTTAATTGTTAATGACAGTGCACAGTCCAGACCTTTCAGGAACATTCTGATATGTAAGGCCCCGACAAGTGGCATTAGGAGAAAGGAAGGAAGAAAGAAAGAAAGAAAACTAGAAACTATAGACACAACTATAGAGCAGGAGTGGCTAACCAATGAGATTTCTTACAATGTGGGAATATTTTCAGGAAGCGACTTGCTCACAGCAGGTATATGTGTAGCTATGTTGGAGAACATAGCTAGCTAGCAGGAGAGGAGCAGGGCGCACACACTGACAACCACACAATGACCTGTTTGAATTCAAAATTTACGGTCTTTAAAGATTTTGTGCAACAGACCATTTGAAGTAGTTTGCCTTGTGATCCAGCAGAGGGCGCTCTAAAAATTTCACTATCAGCTTGACCTATTGTAGCCCTATTGACCTATCAGTAAACTAAGCTAGTAATGTCATGTTGAGTGGACTGGTTATAGTGTTCAGACAGTGGGTAGAACAGCAAACTCACTTACTGTTGTAACTCACTGTACAGATGAGAACGTCAGCAACCACTGCGTTGTCTAGCAACCACTGCCTTGCCTAGCAAGGTAGCGTAGTGAAGGCAGTTTTATATCTCTAATTGATAATCAGTCGTAGGCTCCGGTTGCAAAGTGCGTCTGTAGAAATTTAATTGATAGTTGGTTTGGACATCAGGGCTCTGAGGCGAGATGTTGTTGACATTTAATCCAATTTATTTTGTAGCCTAAAGGTGTTCTTTACTTTAACAGTAGTATCATATCATCACAACATTTGTCTTTTTATCTAATTTTCTTTTATTTATTTGGTATTTATTTATTACATTTTACCTGACCTACTTTTTACTTTCTAAGTACACTTTTACTCAAGTACTTTTACTTGAGGTGATGGTGCGACACTCAAGTAGTGTACAGAACAGACTCTAAAGACCAATAATATTACATAATACATGCTGTTCATAGACTTCAGTTCAGCATTTAACACTGTCATCCCCTCCAAATTAATCACAAAACTGACACATCTGGGCATCAGTGCTCCTATTTGCAACTGGTTGTTGGACTTTCTGACCAACAAGCCTCAACGTGTTCGGTCAGACCACCACTACTCCTCCACCCTCACCCTAAACACTGGCGTACCACAAGGCTGTGTGATGAGTCCGTTCCTCTACTCCCTCTTCACTCACGACTGCAGACCTGTACATGGCTCTAACACCATCATCAAGTTTGCGGATGACACCACAGTGATTGGCCTCATCAGGGACAACGATGAATCAGCCTACAGAGAGGAGGTGGACCGCCTGGCTGTGTGGTGCGATGAGAACAACCTGTTGCTCAACACCAATAAGACCAAGGAACTCATCGTGGACTTCAGAAGGAATGCTGACACACACCCACCCCTCCATATCAACGGTGCGGCGGTGGAGCGTGTGACCAGCTTCAAATTCTTGGGGATCCACATCTCGCAGGACCTCACCTGGTTGACTAACTGCTCCTACCTGGTTAAGAAGGCTCACCAGCGCCTCTTTTTTCTGAGGACTCTTAAGAAAAACCACCTCTCTTCAGACATCCTGGTGAACTTCTACCGTTGCACCATTGAGAGCATCCTAACCCACTGCATTACAGTTTGGTATGGGAATTGCTCTGTCTCGGACCGGAAGGCGCTGCAGAGGGTGGTGAAAACTGCCCAGCGCATCTCTGGAGCCTCACTTCCTGCTATTGAGGACATCTACAGGTTCAGCATCTACAAACCACCAGGTTCAGGAACAGTTTTTTCCCATCAGCTGTCTCCCTGCTGAACTCTGCCCCCTGACGCCTCCCCCCAACACACACACACACACACACACACACACACACACACACACACACACACACACACACACACACCCTTGGACCAAACTTGAATGGCATCACTGCACTATTAAGTACTTTTTTTTTAATCTGCTTGCACTAAATAATACCATTGCACTACTGTACATTCAACCGCACATTCTGCACTTTATGTATACTTTCTGTATATACTGTAAATATTCATATACCCTGTATATTTATATTCATTGTTATTCTACTGCTTATGCACTTCTGGTTAGATGCTATCTGCATTTCGTTGCCTTGTACCTGTGACATGTGCAATGACAATAAAGTTTAATCTAATCTAATCTAATAAGAATACAGATTTACATAACACCTTTCAGTGTAATGCAATCCAGTAGAACAAACTACTGGCTCCAAAATGACTAGTCAGCACTTTCTGACACGACCAAAATTAATCAAGTTTGACAAAGGTAGTACTTGGATTACATTTTACACTGGCTTCTTTTCATCTGGCCCCTAAGTGTGGGAAGCATGGGTATCTGTCTTAGTGCCTGAGTTAACTTACAGCACGATTGAGCAGTACACATGATTACACAAATATCTACATTGGAAAGCCATGTAATGCATAACAACTCATTATTGGCAATGTTCACATAGTGTGTAGTACTGGTCAGTTAGCATAGATTAGCCAGTTCAAAGGATTTACAGTTGTGTCCAGCTTTGAATCAGTGTTGCTTGTATGAATGTGTGCATCAGAAGCCATCCTGTCCATTACTGCAAACTGCTGACCCGTCCACAACCAGAGCAAATAATGAAATGACTGAACACAGCAGCATTGTGTTCTCCATTTAAGAATGGCTGGAGTGTTGACTGATAATAAAATGTTGTTCATTAGAGAGTAGCAAGCTCAGTTCACTAGCTGGGTGGTTAATGCTTTGGAGATGGAAACTCCCAGCGCTTCAGGCGCACTTCTACAGGGAAGCAAAATGGCAAAAATGGGCGGTACTGGGAAGGAATCTGCTGCCTGTTTATTTGTCAAGTATGTAGGGTTACCAGAGTGCATGCATGCCTCTCCTGGCTGATTTGTCTGTCTGGACTGGACTGCACCCACTCTGTTTCACAGCTGGGTCTGTCTCTTCTTTGCTGCTTTAGCAAAGAAAGTTATGTGTTCTCAAGATAAGTCTGCATTCCCACTACAGCTGCAATCCATTTCCCTCAACTCACAGAAAAGAACGATAGCCTTTTCTTTTTTTATTTTTAACGAAAAGTTGATCTATGTGTACAAAAAACATAGTTGCTCAAAGTTGATTTGCTGCCATAACATTGGAGGACGACAAGGCAGCAACACTTAAAGGAAAGAAAGCTGACTACTGCCTTTTGGGTCGATACCTCAGTCCAGTCAGAAGTTGAAGGCCAAACCGAAATGTGTTGCAAACGAATACAGATGAAAGGTCTTTGTTATTGTTGCATTGAGACAAATGTATTTTAAAATGACATTACTGTCAGTTCATATTGAGAGGTACATACATCTTACAATGAAGTGAGTCATCCTAAAAATACAGTCATGTAAGCTGCACAGTGGAATTGAACATGAAGGCATTCACTGTGAACACAGCCATGGTTTGTTTTGAGGAGGTTAGACCACCCACAAAGCTAGTTTTGACTGCTGATCTCTTAACCACGGGATTATCTGTTACCAAATATTACCACACACCACATTATTTGACATTTTTACAGTCAATAAGATAACTTACTCAGATTTTCCTCACCTTACATGCAGGAATAATAATACATAATAAGATGATCTCCCTTATCTGTCACTTTGATTAGGACTGCCTCTGCCTTTCACTTTCCATCTCTGGGGGTGAGCGTGCGTTAGCAAGGTTGCTAATACAAGAGGCATCTAACATTAATACAGTGGATTTAGTGGAAAAGAGCACAAAGAGTGTTAGCAGTGTTGTACAGCTCATCTCTTCACCTCCTGTAGGTGCATTTATTTTGGTGGATATTACTTTTGCATTCACAGTCGTCATAAATGGCTCTGCATGTCTTTTCACACCTATAGTTGGTTTGCTCTGGTCTGAATCAGGTGTTGAGTTTGTAAACTTGGAGTGTTTTCCCCTTGGTTCAGTTTCTTCACCCAGAGAAAAAGTCCAAAAGAACCAAAATGCATCACTACAAACCGCGTGGGAACATTCACTCCACTTATTGGTCAGATGTGTCTGGGGCAGGAGCAAGAAAGTAAATACAGGAAGAAGGTCCTGTGTGCTGGACTAGTGCACAGTTATTGGTAATTATCTGGGGAATAAACCAGGCAAAACTATACCAGCAGAATGCTGAATGCACTTGCAGCAAACGTCTGAAAATACTATACTGCTACACACTTTGCAAAGAAGACATGCTGCCTTCAGACAACTGAGCAGAACAAGGGAGCGCATACTTAGCTCAAACTTAGTACACCTGGTAGTTGGGTCGGAACCAGACAGAGACCACCTCCTCTAAAGGGTCTCATTGTGGTTGTTTTGGTCTGCACCCGAGTGCGATTGCTGTGTTCACACCTGCCCAAAGGAACTGCACCAAGGGGTAAAATACTCCAGAGTCTGATTTAACCAGACTAAAAAAGGGCAGGTGTGAAAACACCCTTAAAAGCATTTTATTCTTTTCATTTTATTATCATATATATAAACTCAGAGTTTAATAAATCACAAAATACTATGAATGAGACTATTTGGAATCATAAGAGATATATGAAATATTTTTCATATATCTTTTTCATCTTGCCATGTTGGGCAAAAGAGGAGGAAAAATCCTTGACAGTTTTTTGCAGGGCTTTAAAAAGTGTTGAATTCAGTTTCCTTGAAAATGTGCCTCAAAAAGTCTTCCATTTCATTTCCATAGGTGTTCAATAGTTTTTCTTCCCTGTGATAGGCAGAAAGGTTAGTTAGAGCATCGCTAACATAAAGAAACGTTCCCATCCTTTTGTCTGCATTCATTTATAATATCAGTGACCAGTAATGATGTCAGTGAGGCCAAACAGGAAGCACAACATCACTAGGTGCATACCACGAAAAAGTCATGGTCCAACATAAAAGTTTATTTATGTTGGAGCATTTTGCTGCCATTGTTCTGGACCTATGACTGTATGTAAAATTCATGTTTTAATAAGGTAATTCAATGATTAAGTTCATATTAAATTGTTTTATACAACAGGGAATTACTGACAAACAATAAACATGATATTCATTGAATGAATGTGCCTTCTAATAAATAATTAGAAGCACATTAAATAATTCCAGTAAAGTCCAGTAAATAGTTGTAAGCCTCATAATTCTGCTGGTTTCCTCCATACTATTCATACTTTGGTATTAAATTAGATTCTGTGTGGTATGAAAAAGGTCTTAAAGACCCTGCTATATTGTGATAGAATTAACAATGGAGAAACCTTTAAGGCCCCGAAAACTCTTTGTGATTGGAT
Source organism: Macquaria ambigua (assembly GCA_008360985.2). NCBI lineage: Eukaryota > Metazoa > Chordata > Actinopteri > Centrarchiformes > Percichthyidae > Macquaria > Macquaria ambigua. Next base: position 57,477 of record VMKM01001913.1, on the reverse strand, counting down.
CCTACATGCAACTGTCAGTCAAATCTGATCAAACCACACCCACACAGCCCTGACGAGCTGAGTTTATAACTGTTAAATTCATAGTTCATAATGGCAAGGATATTTTTCTCTGAACTCTAGTCATGTTTAATGTTATAGAGAAATACTAAAGTTTTGAAGCAGGTTTCAGGGGCTTTAATGGATGAAATAACCAAAGTGGTTGCAAAAATCATATAAAAATATAGAATATTGCCATACAGTGGTCTCGCTAATTGATTTTCAGCATATGTCGAAATGGCCTAATATACCCAGAGATGTTACAGGGATAGATAGCACAGTATGGCAAAATCTCCCATGGCAAATGTATATCATGTCACATTGTCCACCTCTAATTCCTGCCAGCTACTTATGGTATGAATATCCAACAAAATGCTTTACAATGTGTGAGGAAAAAGGAATTAAATGAGAGGGACGAACTAATACCTAATAATAACTTTTAACCATTCTTGGCCCACGTCGAATTGTAAACTAAAATAGGCAGCAGAATTCTATATTCTATCTATAATAGATGATAAATTAACTGGTGGATCTACAGGTTTGGTCTGAGTGTTTAAGAAGCTTTGATTAAGCTACGGAGACAAACAGCCATTGACCTGCAAAATCGGTTTTAATAAACGGTTCCATTACTTGATATCATTATTTTCCGACTCCAGCTGTTCTCCAGCAGCACCACCACTCCTTCTTGCACACCAGATACCAAATATTGCACAAGCATCGCAGATCTTTCCCAAACAGCACTGTCATGTTTAATCGGAGACATTACGGAACACTTATGTAATGGAGACCTTTGTTTCAATGCCAAAAAGCCATTACTTTACCAGGGACTGTAGATGAAGCCAGCAATGTTACAGATTCCATGTTTGAAAAGGGCCTTTAATAGATAACATTGAGGGTCACTGTCACCCAGAGTCAAATTGCTTGTATGTGTGGAAGCAAACTTGATTAGATGTAGATTGAGTAGATGGACGAAGACATTGTAGTTGCCTCTTTGGACCATGTGGCACTGTGTGAGTGTGTGAGTGTGTGTGTGTGTGTGTGTGTGTGTGGTGTGTTAGCTACAGGCCAAGTCTCCCATCAGCCGAGCAGATGGAATGTGCCCCCGCACCACTTGGCCTGTTAGCTTTCTGGCTTCTGGCTAGCCCTGCCACTTGCCAGCCATCAGTATGCTCAAAGTAAACCCTTCCAGCAGTTTGCAGCCTCACTTGATCTTTCACATGTTAACTTTTTTGCTTACATGTTGATCTCAGAGCCAGATGTAACCCGCTACGCTTCATATTTTCTAATCGTCTCTTTGCGTCTGTCTCCTTTCTGTCCTGCAGTCCCCACAGTAAAGACTCCACATCTGGGACCCGTGGCCCTCGCAGCGGTGATTGCCGGCCCAGTGTGTGTACTCTGCCTGCTGCTGGTCTTGGCATTCTACGTTTGCCACAGCCACAGGGGTCTGGGGGCCGGAGGGGCCGGGCCCCATCATCGCCACCACCATCGGGTGCCCAACGAAGAGGACCCCTCCATGGACCACCCCTTCATCACCGTCGGAACAACGCTGAAGGACCTCATCTATGACATGACCACCTCTGGCTCTGGATCAGGTACAGTGCTGCGCCCCGGGGTCCTGATGACAGTATGTGTGTGGGCGATGGACTGCACCTGATAATGTACCCACACCTAAACGAGATGGGCCGGGTGTGATTTGAGCAGCTGTTAATAAAGCATGGTTGATGATGTAACTGAACACATTCAGCATGTCCACACTAATAACTTTAAAAAGGATTTCCATGTCACACAATGTCCTGGTAGGACCAAATGATGAGCTAAGATAAGAAATGTGAGAATGTGTTTCATCTCAGACCTTTTTTGAGCTGCCTTCAGTTAGCCCATCCATATTCTGCAGGAACTGTAACATTTTACTAATCTGCTGTGCGTTGTTCAGGGTGGAGTAGAGTTGGGCAATATGTCAACAAATTTTAGTCAGTAGCCAAGTTTTCATTAACGTATTTTTATGTATATTTAGTATCGTATTGGAAAAGCTGAGCCTTAGCCATCTAACCATTATCTGGGAGAAACATGCAGAGAGGTCCTCAGGAATGAGTTTGAATTGTTCCTTTATGTCAGCTAGTGTTGGCCATGTTTCATGCTGTCCGGAGACCAACGGTTCAGCGGAAACAGCTGAACCGCAGAGAGCAGCAAGTGCAATAGTAAAAAGTGCAAATAGTCATGTGCAGATTATGTACAAATAAGTTATGTGAGCAGTTATGTACAGATAAGGCAGTGTAAAAGGTGGGAATAAAATTAGCATTAGTTTACAGAAGAGCAATTTACAGATGAAGTGTGGTAGATTTACATATGTTCTATATTACTATACAGAAGAGCAATTATACAGATGTAATATGGACAAATATACAGATGTGCTATATGTGCGTATAATATAAATATATGTATGTACAGATATACAGACGCGGATCCTAATGCCAAGTAGATCCAAGTGGACCCTCTCATCAGGTCTGATCAGATGGCCATGTTTTTTTTTTTTTGAAGAAAACAGAGTTTGAATAATGAAATGCAGGGATTGTTAGTACCACTGTAACATGAGGCTCATCAAGCTGCTGCTTGTGTTGGTGTTCTCTCTTTGTTGTGATCTGCTCAGGTTGATTGCATTTTTAATTTGGTTTCATTATCCTCTGGTCCGTTCCACATTAGGTGTTTGTGTGTTTAGAATTACACCAGGATCCACCTTGCTGCTGACAAACCATTTCAACATCACAGAAGTTCCTTTGACTGTTTTAACAAAAGTTAAAGGTTTACATGTGTGAATCTTAAAAAATGTATATAATATTTCATAACTCAGTGTTTATTTTTATATATATATATATATATATATATATATATATATATATATATATACCTGTGTGTGTGTGTGTGTGTGTGTGTGTGTCCACATGTACAGCAGAGCCTGCAGCTGCATCTTAAAGTACAAGTCTATTATAATGACTGGCTGGCCCACATTCAGGCTGTGTACACACGCACGCACACACGCACTCTGCACTGGCAAAAGCTGTTCTTTATGCTAGCCATAATTTAGCACCTCTCCGTGGAGACTGGCACCTCCAACACGCTGCCAAGAAGACTTGGATTCAGTTTTTCTAGCTATTCACACTATATTGCACAATATGCAATGGTGTGTGTGACTAGTACAATGTGTGTGTGCACGTTTGCAGAACTGCGTGGGCTGTCTTAATTACTTTGCTGAGTCAGAATCTGTGTGTGGTGCCTGTTGAAATCGGTGGAGGAGATTTCAGTTTTTCTGTTTGAGTTGTAAATTCTTTATACAGCCTTTTTTTGTTTGTTTTTGTTTTTTTTTTGTATTTACCGTTTTCCTAAGAAAAGAAAGTAATGCTGTAGACAAATTGAAAGAATATTCTGTGAGGGTATTCTTGGGGGGTCAAGAGGACAGAATGACTGGATTTTCTCTGGGTAAAGAAATATATTGCAATGACTGCTTTAAAATGGGACCAGGAAAGTGTAAATAGGTGACTGTACAAATCATTTATTAACTCAACAAATGGGATTCAGTGTTAAGTCACTCTTTAAACAGGTCTGACTCTGACCTGCTGACTGGGCCGTCAGTGAAGGTGGAGTCTTGGGGAGACCAAAGTTACTTTCACTTCTTTAAATGTCAGCCAGTCAAAGAAAGAAAGGCAAGCCATACTTTACATACATTATACGTATAACTACAGTTCTATGAATTCTGGATGACCGCTTAATGCATTCATTCGGTGTAAACCGCCAGGGGGAAAGACAGAGGGACCAAAGTTGCTCTTTAATAATTGAGAATACAGCTGTGATATTAGGAGACAATGTTGCAAAGGTATGACCAAAAAAGTGGAAAATAAATGATGAGCATTTAGAATCTGCCAGTGGAGTGGAAACAGAGGTGTCAGCTCCACACAGCTCTCTTTCTCTCAGGTGTCATTGGTCTGATTTATTATGACTCACAGAAAGACACATAATCTTACAGCAGTTCTCTCACTCATATCAGGCTGCTTAATATCATCTGCTCTGATCCATTTTGATATTTCAGGGCTGGTGATGTTTCCTTATATATTCACAGCTCAGACCTTTTCTTTTTAATAGTTTATTCTAAATATATTAAAAGTTTTTTCAACATATTTTGACGTCTTCTCATATTGCTATGACTTCATTTTGAAATATTGCAACTGTATTCTCGTAGTATGACTTTCTAGAGCCGTGCTGATTCAGTAGTTTGTTTATTAACTGAGGATTTGAGGTTCTTATCCCTCCTTCCACCTTACTCCTTTTAGATTGTTTCCTAAATAAACAACATGTTCCCTGTTACCATTGCTGTAAGCTTTTTAAATCTGTATATTTTTCAAATGTATTTGATTTATTTCTGTCTGTTTCTCTGCAGGCCTGCCGTTGCTGGTCCAGAGGACCATCGCCAGGACCATCATCCTCCAGGAGAGCATTGGGAAGGGGCGTTTCGGGGAGGTGTGGCGGGGTAAATGGCGTGGTGAGGAGGTGGCCGTAAAGATCTTCTCCTCCCGCGAGGAGCGCTCCTGGTTCCGCGAGGCTGAGATCTACCAGACTGTGATGCTGAGACACGAGAACATTCTGGGCTTCATCGCTGCTGACAACAAAGGTGAGAAACCTCCAGTGGAGCTGTGAGAGGCTGGATTAAAGTAAGACTGCACATATACCTGTGTGGAAAGGGTTAGGGTTAGTGTACAGTGAGGAAGAATAGAATATAAATCAGACCAGGGCCAGCAGGAAGATACACAAATTAAACTTAAAGAAATGAATGAAAGTATGAATAAACCCAATTACACAATTGTGAGGCTAATTAAATTGCCATTAAAAGAATCAAGTATTGATTCAAGCGTATCAATTCAAAACCCTGTGAATGAGATCTTCATTAGGCTAAGCTCATCATCTGCAAATGCCAGTGTGGGCTGCTTTAATTACAAGTGAACCTTGAGATGTCAGAGCAGAAAAGCAGCTCTGCTAAAGATGAAGTTAGTGCAGGCGAGCGTTTACTGTGAATAGACAGGCTGGTAGACAGTGTGGGGGAGGACCAGTTCACGGTGAAGGCCAAACACACATTACCACACAGTCTAACAGCTCCAGCAGCGCACACACACACACACAGGAGCCTTGTGGCCCCGGAGGAAATGCATTTAGTATGACAAATTTGCAATTTGCTATCTCTACATGGTGTGTAGGGTATGATACAGATATGTAACGGTGACACCTGTTTTGTTCTGTCTGTGTCTACACAAACAAACTACATTGGAACTCTATAATGTGTAGATATCACTTCAATACCATCTGCAAACCCCCCTCAAACCACATTTAGACAATACGTTCAGATTTGACAGAGTTAATTCTGTGAACCAGATTGATGCCATTTGCTTTGAAAAATCACACACCTTCTTCTTCATGACTCAGTCAAATCAGAAAACACACACACTTTTTTTGAGTTTTACACTATAAGTCAATGTTGTAACGGTACGTAAGTTCAGAATGTCCCATCAATATGGTTCTTATATTTCTGGAACACTTCATTTACAGCTATTTGTGTTGAAAATGTGCAAACTGCACTCAACAGTTTTTTGTTTTGTTTTTTCTCTTAGAAACACCCCCAGAACGTGTACTCACATGGCAATTGATGGCATATCTGAGAAGCCTACATACATGATTCTGAGAATAACAACATATGGCATGCAGAACCAAGACATAGGGACTATACCATTAGATTAAATCAGTCAGGCTATAGAGGAGACAAGTTCTTTCTCAAAGAGCAGAACAAGGAAAACAACAACTTTATCTTAAACCCTTCATCTCCCTGCTCACCTTCCTGTCTGTGTGTAGATAACGGGACGTGGACTCAGCTGTGGCTCGTGTCTGATTACCATGAACACGGCTCCCTGTTTGACTACCTGAACCGCTACACCGTCACTGTGGAGGGCATGATCAAACTGTCCCTGTCCACAGCCAGCGGCCTCGCCCACCTCCACATGGAGATAGTGGGCACACAAGGTGAGAGAGACACACACACACACACACACACACACACACACACACACTTACATTTGTCCCAGGGACATGTACTGCATGCCTTTCTGGGGATACCTTTCATAAACATGCAAAAACAGTGTTTTTATTTTCATAATTTAGTTTTATTTACATTTTGTTAAGAAAATGCTAATTATACACCCCCCTTAATGAATATGACCTTCAAATGAATAAGAGGGCTGCGTGTTTCATGCAGGGCTACTGTCGGTCTGAACGTGGCCTAAGGAGCAGGTATAATGCAAAAGTGGACATGGACAGCAGACGAGCATGTGGCTCTACATTGGATGTCTTCAAACATGAATGTGTTCACACACATTTATAGTCAGGGCAGCATGTGGACAGTCCCCATGGACTCTGACAGACATGGGCAGATAACCAAAATTACGTGACAGAGACGTGGACTCAGAAAGTATGGCCATTATCAATGTATTCACTCAGTGCTTGGTACAGGTGAGGGAGCAGCATGAGTGGGAGCCCGTGAAGACGAGCAAAACTTTTGTCTTGTAGTCCATCCATGTATTTGTGTTGGTTGACGGATAGTTGTTATCTAGCTAGCTAAACTGTTTTTGTAGCCGGGAACACCAAGACAGTCGTAATCAGGTTTGGGATAATGGAGACGTATATATGTGGTTAAGTGTAAATAAAAGTGTATTAAAGCTGGATTTTGGATGGCGTCAAAGCAAGCTCCTTAACTTCACATTCACTCTAAATGATCTTTTGGTGAATGCATGACACTCTGTCTCCAGGGAAGCCAGCTATTGCCCACAGAGACCTGAAGTCAAAGAACATTCTGGTGAAGAAGAACGGGACTTGCTGCATCGCTGACCTGGGTCTAGCCGTCCGTCACGACTCAGCCACCGACACCATCGACATCGCTCCAAACCACAGAGTGGGAACCAAAAGGTACCTGCATGCTGCATAGACCCCTTTTTAAAATGCAAACCTTTTTCTGTCATACTTCTGTCATATTTGAAGCACTTAACTAAGGTTAGGGCATCAGCTTCTCATTTGGTTCTGTCAGGAGGTAACTGGAATTCTCCAGCTCGGCCATTTAGGCTCTTTAGGCTATGTTTCATAATGACGTGAGTATCCTTTTGGGATAAACTCACCTCTGCTTCACTGTGTAGGCAGGTGTGATGTTGTCATTGTGAGTGAGTGTTGTGGTGTTTCACAGCACGTCTCTGAGCTTCAAAACAAGCCACCACAGTGAACTGGGGGTGTAAATAAAGAAGTCAGGCCATTAGAGTTTCAGGCTTTGTGCCTCGACTGTTTAGACTCAAAGAGGTGACTCCATTTCAGCTCTCAGGTTTATCAGGACTTCATCTCAAATCAGTCATCTTGTCACTTTTGGCTAGCGAGTGAAAACAGAGTCTCAGACTAGCAGAGATAGCATTGTGTTTACACTGATGGACCGGGCCACTCAGGACCCGAGGACGTCATGGATCTTGAAATGAATCCTCTGCCAACTTGCCAGTCTTCCAGAGCAACCACGATATAGCTTTGAGTCTTTGCTTTTTGTTTTCATATGTAACTCAAGGACATAAAGAAACCAAGTATAAAACAAACATGGATGTGTTTGTGGTCTCTGCTGGATTACCAGCATTTCATGATAGTGCCAGTTTGAGATGAGGGATGTGGTTTTACCGTACACTTTTGTGAAACTAGAGGTAAAATGATCGGTCAATTAAGCTTCTCAAATGGAAGCCTTTGCTTGTTTTCTTAGTATTCTATGCTAGTTAACTGAATATTAGACTGTTGGTTAGACAAAACAAAACATTTGAATATTTCACCTTGGATTTCTGGGAAATTGTAAGTAATTTTTCCAGTTTTCTGACATTTGGAGATTTTTGGGGCCGATACCGGTATTGGGGAGTAAAAAATGGCCGATGTTGATATATCGGCCGATATTCTACAGAATATATACATAAACACACTTTGCAATGTTCCCTCAAATATGGTTATCAAACACAAAGATATGTAATGGAGGCAGGATATTTTAGTATAACAAACTTTATTAGGCTATCCAAAATGAGACAACAGTGGGTCATTGGTGTAGTACTCCCACATCTTACTTCTTCCACCTTCAGCCATCTGTAAAAAAATAAACAAATTAATATATATATATATATATATATATATATTATAGTTACACGCACAGATGTCTACAGTCTGGTTAACTCTGGTCTCATAAATTATATACTAGCTAGCAAGCTAAACTGGAGTAGCCTCATCAATGTATATGACCATCGCTGTTCGCTAATAACAAGCTACTTGCTGTTGGCTATATTGTGTGTAATTTCCAGTGAATACACATTTAAATATCACAATGTAAAACGTGGGTTTTCTGTTTAAAAAGGAGGCTACGAATGTATTAATATAGCTGGCCCATTGCGGACAGACAGTTGGACGCTCACTTGCTATTAGAACACGGTGTAGTCGATGCTCACACATTAGCTTCCACTCAGCTGACAAGGTATGAAAGTTAGCTAATGTAGCAAACGAGTAGTCTATAAGAAGAAGTTGTCACGGAAAGTAAAAGATGGGGACATTGTTTATTTACTTTCCAGGCAGTATGTTACCAACTAGAGCCCCTTTCACACATGCAACCCTGAACTGAATCTGGACATTAACCGGAGGAGCTGTGGTGAGAACACAAATGTCCGAATCAGAGTTGGACCAAACATTTTTACCTCAGGTCATTGTGCAGAAATTCACAGTGAGCGAGTGGGCGTCATAAACACGCACTTTCTCATACCTTGGCTTGGTAAATTCTCTGCACAAGAGATAACTAACGTTTACAAGCAACAGTAAAATCTGACAATATTAAAATAGCTAGCAACTTAGCTATCTTAAATTAGTAGCTAGCTTGATTGATAATTGCAGATGCCTGTTAATGTCAGCTAGCTAAAATTTGTTAAAGGCATAGATAGTATTAAAATAAATACACCTTGTAACTACTAGTTAGTTAACATACATTAGTTAGCTAAAATCATGGGGCCATTCTTTATTAACTCTTCAGAGTATGTATTTCATAAAGTACTTAGCAACTTACCGTGACACCACTTGACTCTTGAGTCCGCACCTCCTTCTGCTTAGCTGTGCTTGTGCTGCAGAGAGTGCTGAGAGTACTGTAAACAATGGAGTCGCAGCGCGCTCTGCTGGACAAACTACGTACTGACACTATTTCTAAATCACACCAAGCATCTTTTTCTGCATTATATGTTCTGTAAAACAAGTGTTCATATCGGCGCATATCAGAAAACAAATACGCCAATGCCGATATATCTGCGATAGGCCCATGTCGGCCGATAAAATCGGTTGACCGATAAATCGGTCTGGCTCTATTAGAGACCAAATGATTAATTGATTCATCAAGAAAATAATTGTCAAATTATTCGATAATAAAAGATTAAATAAAAGCGTTACTTGCAGCCTTAGATGAAACATACTGATGATGACAGCGCAAACAATTTCCATTTATAGAGGAGAGTCTGGGCTACCCTGCAGCAGGGTGTTTGACAGATAATTTACAGACATTCCTTTGCTGCTTCATTTCAGTCTGTTTAAACCCAGTTTACAATTGTAGTGCTGATCTGTCATGTAATGTTCATTACTTAATATCATTATTTATTCCACAAACATGTTTCCATTGCCTATGTAATTCATAAACTCTTTATGGACAAAAGGAAAAAATACCTCAAGCGTTTTGTCAAATTTTGTCACTTCCATCTAGCTTTTCTAATTCGATCATTTGCATCAAAATGCTTGGATGGAAACAAGGCTTGAAAATAAAATCTACTGTCCTTCTACATTAATTAACTGTCTTGAACTGCTTTTTCCTTTACATTAGGTCAACCTACACAACAGTTTTAGAATGAGCTATTTAAAATAAATGCAGAGCGGAGGTGAAACGCTGTTTCAGAATGTGCACGTGTGCAAACTATTTGATGATTAACTGGCACGCAGTAAAAAAAACACTGGTGGGATCAGATCATATGTAACGTGGATTGTAGCCAAGGCCAGAGCTTCTGTCTCCACTGACCCGAGGCTTACTGAATCATTTAGTGGCACTGTAATACGCCTGCGGCATCAAACCACCGCATCGAGAAGGAGGCAGGAGAAAGTTGTGAACAAGACCAAAAAAAGAGGGAGAGAGAAAAACAGAGCAGAATGAAAACTATGCTGGTATCACTGTGGGAAGGAGGAAGCCAAAGAGTGCTGTCTATGGCCTCAATGTACTGCTCACTTTCCAACCCTGCGGCTAGACAGTCTACATAATAGAACCAGAGACACAAAAAGGGAAAGTGAGAAGCCACCTGTAGTCTGAAGAGTTATTAGCTGGGTACAAAGGGAGGAAGTAATGAATACCTTTTTTTTGTCTGTGGCTACTATAACAGAGTAGCATTTTATCAGCTTTGCCTTTGAATAAAAGTCAAATTACTAACTGATCTCTAACAGGATTTTGTTGGATTTACTTTTGTAACTTTTGTATAGTTTGTGCCTGGGCTGTGCTGGAAACAAATTTTCATGCAATATCACAGTAACTCATGTCATATTTGGATTTCACCAAATCTGAAAAAACACACAAAACAATGAACCATATATTGCCATTTTCCCAAGTATGGAACTTTGGTCACATGATCAGAGTTGGTCTTATATGGGTGAGGGGATTGTAACCAAACCAGATCATAATCAAATTCTGTCCATGGAGCTAAGCCAGTAAGCAGACTAGTTATGATTTTTTTTTTTTAAATTAAAATATGACTGTATTTATCAGCTTATTTGTTGGAGATTGTCAGAACAAAGAAACATCTAGATGTGTTGCTGAACTCATTTTGCAATTAATGTTTACTAGCTAGTAGATGGACAAAGCTGAACTGAATGGTATTTTATTTTCAAGTTGGAACTCTCTTTAACAGTTTGCAGTATTATTGGTACAGTAATGGGCTTTTAGTTCAGAGGAACCTTCATAAAGCCAGTAGGTTGGGGTGCAAGGTAAATGTAACTGTGGTATGGTTTTAAACAGCAGCAATCACTGCATTGTAGGTCTGAAAGGATGTCAGTTTTAAAGTGATTTCAGTAGAGTAGAAAGGTTGACTTGAACAGTATTGAATAGCTTGTGTATATGAAGCAGGACTTGACGTCTCTAAAGGCTGAGATGGCAGAGCTATTGATCAGAGCAGATTCCTGTGGTGTCTGAGGAAATGGCACAGCAAGGCCAGATACAGTTAGAAAAATACAGCTAAATTGTTGTCTCATTACAAGGCACCTTAAGGACTTCTTGTCCATGTTTGCTTAAAAGCTGAGGGTCAAAGTTTAGCAGCTTTTCTGGAGCTTTCAGTCATACCGATGGACCTTGTTGTGACACAGTTCTCTCAGCTGCTGTTTCCAAGGTGTTGCTTCCCAAAGAAATAGGTGAGTATATTGTGACGATTAGTCCTCACACCTTGTATTAGGGTGCTTTCGCGCCTGTTTGTTTTTGCCAATTTGGTTTGGTTGGACCTTTTTTTTCTTTGGTCCAGACCACATGAAGTCAACTACAGGTGTGGAAGTGACTTTTGTATCACATAGTCCATCTTGTACTTAGAGATATAGTAGTTTTCCAAGGAACATTCATTATGAGGTGTTGGTGAGGAAACATGGCAATACCAGTACAGTTGTGAGCAGTCAGTGTATCTTTGTAAAAGCCACTTTCTTCAGAATCCCAGTAACCAGAGAGACTGTTGCTCAGAGACTCAGATTCAAATGCATTCTGTGTGTGTGTGTGTGTGTGTGTGTGTGCACGCTTTGTTGTTGTTTTAATATTGATGTAAATAAAGACACGTACTTTTTAAATTTGATGAACTTGTTCCCTTGCTATTTGCCACATAATTACACTTTCTCTGAATTCCTTTGAGTTTCTCAGCAAATATTGATGATGTTCTTTTGTTGTCAGCGTGATGTTTAAACCTTCTAATTTATCTGAAGCAGCAGCAGCAGTTTGCTAACAGACGGCCTCCATTCATTATTTGTACACCACTCAGTTAAATAATTCAATTAAGACTCTTATGCCCAGAGAGGCAGTTGATTACTCTGTTGAATCCACCTCATTATAGATCATCAGAGACTGTGCACATCAGTGCCCACAGGTTTAGTTCTTGTGGATTTATCTGATTTCTGCGTGAACAGAGATTGAAACTCGTCAGCCAATTTGATGTGGTCAGTTATTATCAGGTTTTTCTGGTTATTTTGCAGCACCCTGGTGTCATTTTTCACATGCTTTAATCAGGGTAGCAGTGGATCACAGTGTGTAATGGGTCCTAACCTCACTTTTCAAACTGGAGGCTCTGTCCTGCTGCCTTCAGATGGCTGCAGGGATTTCATGAACTGAAGGAAGGCTTTTATTTGTACTATGAATAAAGCAGCTGTGATGACCGATGATGCTAAATATGACCCATTTATTTCTAGATATTTTACTGGCATCAATCTAAATGTGTCTACTGGTTGCAAAGCAAAGCAAATGTAAGGAAGTTGTCTGTCAAAGAATACGCACCCTAGCACAACAAAAGAACACATGAAGGTGGCATTTCAGATAGGTGATATTAATAAATCAGGCTGCAATAGATAAAAATCCTTTGTTTTGATGCCACCAAAAAGGAAAAAAAAGAGGAAATCAGTAGCCTCCACCTTTCTCCATCAAAGTGCTTCAGTCATTACTGTGATCATTGCTGTCTGGATGATGGCAGATTTCATGACAAGAAGAGTGAGGGGAGGATGATGTCGACAGAAACAGCAGATCTGAATCAGTGGATACTAACACACAGGCAGTTTATGTTTAACCAGAAACACTGAAAAAAGTGAAGGGGTCTGAATACTTTCTGAATGCAATGGAAGTATAGGGTATAGACTGCAGATAAATGAACAACAACATGAACACTTCAGTGTCCGAAAAATACCAAGTTGTCACAACATGCTCGTGCAAGTCTTTGTGTTTTCCAGCTCATATACTCATCTCCACTTTGCTTCAGGCCTTCTTTTAAAAAATGGGTGCTTACGTATCTGGACATTAAAGCTCAGTACTGGTTAGCTGATTATTCTTATCAAAGCGTATTCTTTTATTTGAGCAACATTTACCACGACATAACCTAATTTACTGTGTAGTTCCCTGGTACAAAAATGATCGCATAACCAAAAGTGTGGTAACAGTCCATTATCTTTGTCCTCAGGTATATGGCGCCAGAGGTCCTGGACGACTCCATAAACATGAAACACTTTGAGTCTTTCAAGCGAGCTGACATCTACGCCATGGGCCTGGTCTTCTGGGAGATTGCCAGCCGCTGCTCTATGGGAGGTGAGGATCAATGTAGGGAGTGATGGATGAATGGAGCAAAAGAGGAAGAGAGTTAATAATGAAAATATTGACACACCAGTATCTTCATAGATGGATGGAAGATGAATGGTCAGACAGACTGATGCATGCATGTAGCATGTAATCCCCCTCAATGTAAAGCCAGAGTATTTTAACATCATCTTTTTCTGTCAGGCATCCACGAGGACTACCAGCTGCCCTACTATGACCTGGTTCAGTCAGATCCATCAGTGGAGGAGATGAGGAAGGTGGTTTGTGAGCAGAAGCTTCGGCCCAACATTCCCAACCGCTGGCAGAGCTGTGAGGTAGGATGTTGGATGTTTACAGGGAGATGCGGAGGTAGAGACATAAGGCAACAATACTGCATGAGGTTAAAGGGACAGGAACACACTGTTTGTTGTCATTGTTCTAAAAACAACAGAGTGTTAGTGCATCAACAATCACACTCCCTTCTCTCAGTCATAACTCAGTCAAATCTAGTTTTAAATTCAGTGTGACTTACACTTGCTGAGAATATCATTATTTCACACACAAAAATAAGCATCCATAAATCCACTTTGAGATCATAGATAAAAAGATGCTCCTTACTGCAGAACTTGCCTGAGAAGTTTTCTTCAGTATCACAGTAATCCAGTGACAGTAGTCCATACATCCATGGGTACACTGCAAACAGGAACTGCTAATAGCTTGTTTAGTGTATTTTAATGGTGCCAACTTGCCGAAATGTAACCGTCACTGACTCCATGGTAACATTGTAATTCGTGTTAACAGCCCCCCAAAGAATTATGCGAGCTGTCTGCATTTTGTCTGAGTGGGGGCCCACAGTGTCAGGCTTTGAAAACTTTGGGTTACTTAACGTAATCCCCGTTTTTTTGATAACAGAGTGAGGTGTTTCACTATGGGAATCGCCTCGGCGTGGCCATCTACGGAAGCTCCAATGACACCACGTCTGTCAGTGACAGACAGGTCGAACTGTGCTCGGGGCACGCCCCCCTCATATTACCACAGTCGACCAGCCCCTCTCAAATCATTCTAGACCGGTTTCTTTCCGTGTCTGTGCAAGGAGGGAAGTGATGGTGAAACACCTCACTCTGTTATCAAAGAACCGGGGATTACGTTAAGTAACCCAAAGTTCTTTTTCTAACGTCGTTCGGTGTTTCACTATGGGAGATATAGACCACTCCCGGATTGCAGAATTCTCCTGAAGCCATAAACAATGTAGAGCCTGGTAGTGATTATAACACAGTTCCTGGCACGTCTGCCTCCAGCACTGCTTGTGCCAAGGATGGCCCAGAGACATCCAGCCTATAAAACCTTACGAAAGTGTGAGGCATAGCCCAGCTCGCTGCCTCACAAATGTCCTGTACCAAAACTCCCCTGAACAGGGCCCATGAAGTGTCCATGCCCCTAGTGGAATGAGCCTTCAGACCCTGAGGGGGCTGGAAACCCTTACATCGATAGGCCAGAGATATAGCCTCCACAATCCAGTGGGACAACCTCTGACGGGACACTGGCTTGCCTTTATGAGGAGTGACCCAGGACACAAACAGCTGATCCTCTCGCCTGAACCCTGCCGTCCTACTCACATACACATGTAGAGCCCGCACCGGACACAATGACAAGCTGAGATAGCAGCCAAGTATACTTTAATTGTAGAAAAGGCCTTCCCCTTATCTACCAAATCTTGCAGGAAACACAGCAGGTCCACCACCGAACACTGAAAAGGGATGGTGTGCCTCGAGCCGCACCACATGCAGCTCAAAAAGCCGCCACTTACCACTGTAAAGAGAGCGAGTGGAGGAGGCCCTTGCACTCTGAATGGTGTCAATGACCTGCGCAGGCAGACCTGCCGCATTCAGGTTCCACCTCTCACGGGCCAAGCCCAGAGCGCTATGCGGTCTGGGTGAGGGTGGTAGATTTCCCCGCACGCCTGGGACAAAAGATCCTTGCGTATGGGGAGAGGCCACGGCTCGCCTGCCAGAAGCTGTATAATTTCTGCCACCCAATGCTTGGACGACCACCGCGGTGCTATCAGGATTAGCGACAAGCCCTGCTCTCTCACCCTGGCTAGGGTGGGGGAGATCAGGCTGAGAGGGGGAAATGCATAGAGCAGTACACTTGGCCACGGGTGGGCCAGAGCATCCACCCCCAGAGGTGCATTGACATCTGACAGGGAGAAAAACAGCGGACACTGAGCGTTTTCTTGCGAGGCGAAGAGATCTACGGCTGCCCGGCCGTACCTCTGCCAAATCTGCTCCACCACCTGCGGGTGGAGAGTCCATTCTCCGTACAGGGGGTTCCCTCGAGACAGGAGATCTGCACCCCTGTTCAAAACCCCCGCTCGAAGAGACAGAAGCCTGGAGCTGCTCCACATGATCACCTTCCGAGCCAGTATGTGCAACTGCAGCGAGCGAGTACCGCCCTGACGGTTGATATACGCCACCACGGTGGAGTTGTCTGTCTTCACCAAGACGTGGCGACCTCGTAGAAAGTGCAGAAAATGCTTTAGTGCAAAATATACTGCCCAAAGCTCCAAGACGTTTATGTGAGCCTGAGCCAGTCTCGGGCCCCAGGTGCCATTTACTGCTCTGCCCAACATGGTGGGCCCCCCACCCTGACAGGGACGCATCCATTGTCATGGTTACCCTGGATGTCATCGTCCCCATCGGGACACCTGACGCAAGAGCCGTCAGGTCCCTCCACAGGCAGAGACGCAACGCACTCCGGCGTTACTTTCACTTTGCGACTGAGGTGACGCCGTGGGCACAGGCACAACGCTGCAACCCAACGCTGAAAATCCCTCATCCTTAGCATTCCCAGATGTACAACTGATATCACTGAAGCCATGAGGCCGAGCAGGCGCAGGCGCAGGCATAGTCTAGTCTAGAGAGACGCTGTGTGAGAGACACCAACCTCCCCTCCGATAGCGTGACACGATAAGAGAGGGAGTTTATGTTGAGACCCAAGTACTCTGTACATTGCGCGGGTTCTATTCGGCTCTTTGCCTAGTTTATATTGAACCCAAGATCCCTGAGATGATTTATCACTGTAACAGAATCCCTGACTGCCTGATCGTGCGAGTGGGAGCACACCAGGTAGTCGTCTATGTACGAGAATATTCTGATGCCGCTGTTCCTTAACGGAGACAGAGCTGCCTCCACACACTTGCTGAACACCCTTGGGGCCAATGACAGCCCGAAAGGGATGGCTTGGTATTTGTAGACCCAGCCCTGATAGGCGAACCTGAGAAATTTCCTGTGTGCGGGATAAATGGCGACGTGAAAATATGCGTCCGAGAGATCGATTGTTACAAACCAATCGCCCGGACGGATCGAACGACAGAGCACTTTGGGTGTTAACATCCTGAACGTGTATTTTCGTAGGTGTCTGTTTAACACGCGGAGATCTAAAATGGGACGAAAGGATGAGCTCCCTTTCTTCGGAATGAGGAAGTAACGGGAGTAAAAACCTTGTTGAGCTTCCTCGCTCGGGACGGCTCTGATCGCTCGTTTGTTTAACAGGGATTTTATTTCGTCCTCTAGGGCTCGAGCAGAATCCCCCCTGGCCACTGAAGCTAACACACCGTTGAATTTTGGTGGTTTCATAGTGAACTGTAGTCTGTACCCCTGAGAAATAGTGGACAAGACCCACGGGTGCACTGCGCATGCACGCCACTGGTCCGCCCGGACATTGAGCGGGCCCATGTAGTCGCACTGCAGTGACGTCACCTCCAGCGACCGGAGGGAGCGGTCTCCCTTCGGAGGAGCCAGAGCTCCCCCTGCGGGCATTAAGGGGGCATGACATTGTGTTGTTTTTATTTTGTTTTTGGGAAAGCATTATTTTGTTTTTGGGAAAGCATTTCGCTTTTGGCCCTAGGCCTGGCTGCAAGAATGCAAACTTTATTCCTGACATTTCGTAACAGGGTGGAAGTGCTTGGTGACACTGTATTATCTGCCGGCCCCGACTCTCCTCCTCCTGAACACGAGGAGAGAGAAACTGAGAGAGGACGCCTGGAAAACTGGAAATGACCAGGGTCTCTGAACCACAAACTTCGGGACTTAGTCCCCCCTCCATTTCCCTTCTTTTCTTTGCGGGAGGGGGAGAGGGAGAAGCTAGGAGTGCTAGGCCGCACGCTTCTTCTTACCATCCCCAGGCTGGGAGGGGCGGTTTCTTGCTGCCACTGCTGCGAAAGAGTGTTTGCCCCATGGCCTTGGGTTTTCTGACCGAGGCTGCTGGCTAGTCTGTTGACCAGCTGCCTGTCTCTGTGGCTTGGCACCCCTCTGCCTCCCCTTCACTGCTGCTGCAGCGAAGCCCACTCTCGGCCCCTGAGGGGGACGAGGGATGTGTTTCCGGGGTAGGCAGAGGTCAAAGGCTTTCCCTCCCTGTTTCCTGAGGGTGCTGGCCTCCCTCATCTTTTCCAGAGCTGGACCGAAAAGACCTTTGGTGGGGTCGTATGCTGCGTCCATAACTTCTGCCTTCTGTGAGTCACTTAGGCCTGATAGGTTTAGCCACAGGGCCCTCTCACCTGAGACAGCAAGTCCCATCACTCGACCGCAGCCCTGCACTGCGCCGCGTGAGGAGCGCAAAATGAGGTCGTTCACCACACAGATCTCATCCCAGAGGGCAGGGTTAGGTGACCCAGTGTCCAGCTGTCGGCCCATCTCCTCCAGGACCTCCGCCTGGTACGCAGACAGCAGTGTCATTGCGTTTGGAGCGCATACTGACTGTGCTGCATATTTATACATCCTCTGGAAAACGGAAGCGGTGAGGCGTTCCATTTTGCTAGGCAGAGAAATGCTGGAGGAAGCTGAGAGAGAGCGGCGGTTAGGGTGGAGGTGATAAGCCACTGAAGGCTCCACTACTGGGGGTTCAGCCAGCCCCAGTTCCCCCATCCCCTGGATCTCAAGCTTAGAGTAGCCCTTGGTGGGAAGCTTGCTCTTAAATGGACTGGACCAGTACCGGCTCATTTCTTTCATACAAGCGGGTACTGCTGGAAGGAGTTGTTTTGATGGCGGTTGGGCCGGTGGGACGCATGACGTGGGGCACAGGCGGGATACAGCCTCCTTAGCCTTCGGTTCCGACCCTTTGGCGGGGGTAGCGACAGAAGACATGGCGACCGGAAAAGAGGAAAAAAGTATGAATATTCAGCTGCCCTAGGCGCGCCGTAACGCGTAAGCCTGTCGGTCAGTAGAGCTAGCACACGGGGTTTAGCCCGAGCTAACTGTGTACCGAGTCTGCTCGTCGTGACACGTTAGCCGAACTCCGGGTACTCGGCTCCGCTAACAAACTAATGCTAACTGAACCCTGGTAAGCTCGCCGTAACGCGTTAGCCGTAGGGAATGATGCTACACAGTCACCGGCCACACCGGTAAGCAAATACAGCATAGCCGGAGGAACAGCTCGCCTTGACGCGGACACCGCTCCGAAATATCCTGTGTAGTAAACTTCTTGCGAAGGACTTACTCAGCAAATCCAGACTAAAGCCGGGAACTGCGTTCGGCGACGTGGTCCTTAACGGGTCGTCTGAGAACAGTTTAGCAGATCCAAGCTAGCCAAGAAGAGCTGAGGGAGCTTGCATAGTTTCCTCACGGGAAGAAAGTGAGAATGATTTGAGAGGGGCTGGTCGACTGTGGTAATATGAGGGGGCGTGCCCCGAGCACAGTTCGACCTGTCTGTCACTGACAGACGTGGTGTCATTGGAGCTTCCGTAGATGGTCACGCCGAGGCGATTCCCATAGTGAAACACAGAACGACGTTAGAAAAAGACACAGTTCCCTGTCTTTAGTTTAAAATATAGGTATAGAAGTCTTGTTTTGCCAAGGTGTTCAGAATTCTGTTATTTGGCCTAAGTAGGCCATATGTATCCAGCAGTAAGTCTGAACCTTGAAGCCGTGGAGTCCTTCTCAATAACACTGCTCAATCAAATACACACACACATAGAGGTACGCTCATTGCCACCATCCCCAGAGAGGAAGCAACCACTCAGCTTGCGGGAGGAGAAAGCGTGTGTGATACATCAGTACAGTCTCTGGTTTCAGTTTTACCAGTATTGTACACACAAACACACAGGCACACACGGGTGTGGTATTGGTTTGTTTACTGTGTTGGGAGTCATTACAATTTCATTTGAGCTGATACTGGTCAATCTAAGCTTACTGGTTTTCTATAAACCATTTTCAGTGGTTAAACCACACGTAGGCACAGAGACACAGGAAATGACTGACGGCTCTGTTCTCAGTGAAGATGAGATACATTATCTGCCAGTGCCTGCAGACCACCGCTTGTGGCTAATGGTTAGAAACTATTTGATAGGGTCCAACATAGGTAACCACTAGCTCTGCAGATAAGTAGCCGTAGCTCTGCTCCTTTGCTATACCCCAAAACAAGTCGGTGTTTACTGTCTCAAAAATCACAGGTGGTCACTCATTGTAACTGTAGCTAATCTATAAACAGATTAAAAAAACTGAATATCCCAATGCTTTTAACTGTGTGAGCCCAAACTGTCTGCTTCCCTTTATACAGCCCTACTTTGTTTCTCCTCTGCAGACTTAGCAGGTGCTGGGAGACACTTCAGAATTTTTATCCAAGCTCACAATTGATTTTTATTTGTGCTCTCAACTTACTGTTAAGTTACTGCCACAGCCTACTGTAGTTGTGTCTACTCTAGGCAGTTAGGGAGGACACTGTTAGCGGCAGGCTAACAGCTGCATTGAGGCTACTGATTCTGAATTCATTCTTTCACATTGATAGATATTAGGTTATCACATATTTGTCCCCTTAACATATTTTTTTATGTGGTCAGGATTCTACATTGGACATTGTTTCAACAATACTGGTCAGCTTCAGCTGCTATCAGTTAGCCGCCCATATACAACTGTGAAGCCTTAAGCAGTGCAAAACACAGTGACATTTGTCAAAGGCTTTGGACAATTTAATCAGAATGAGCTGCTTGGATTTAATTCAGTTTTTTTTTTTTTTTTTTACTTTGGACAGGTGTGTGCATATACTTTGGATTATGCCCATTAAACTACATTGTGTTATTTTAGGCATCAATAGATGGTAACATGTTGATTTGAGAGCACAAATGAGTAATTATTGTGCACAAATTGTGTTTTTTCTTTTCTCTTCTTTTTTTCCTGCATGACAGCTCCCACGTTCCGTACCTCTCAGATTTTAAAAGTGCAAACTGAAAAATCTGTTTTGTATTCGAGTGATTATTATGTCTAGTAGTACTAACTATTTGTGTATGTGTAATTTGTTGTCTACACAGACTTGTTGTCAGACTGGACCACATAGTCTCCACCTCTTGGCTGTTCAAACCAGACTTATTCATAATAACAGACTCTCTAAGCAGCCAACCCTGTTGCCCACACATATTTTTTAAAGCTGGATATAAATGCTCATCACATAATGTCAGAACTCGCATTCTGTTGTATATTTTGACTGTAGCCACCTTTTTGTCTGGCAGCATCCAGACTGCTGTGATATTTGTGATCTGTCTGTCTTCTTTTAGGGCTAACACTCTTCATTGGTCTTCAGTTTTAATATAC
Source organism: Macquaria ambigua (assembly GCA_008360985.2). Taxonomy (NCBI): domain Eukaryota; kingdom Metazoa; phylum Chordata; class Actinopteri; order Centrarchiformes; family Percichthyidae; genus Macquaria; species Macquaria ambigua. The sequence continues at coordinate 36,450 of VMKM01001913.1, read as the reverse complement.
AAGGCTTGTTTGTGCCGTAACAATCATGTATCCACACCTCTGCCCCAAAGAAGACCCTGAGAAAACATGGGCTATTGAGACCTTTCTGAGCCAGAGGCAGCATACTGACTTTGAAACTGCACCTGTGGTTTGTTTCTCTGCCCAGGTAGTTTCTACAGCGAGCTTAGCAACATCACTACCTTTTGTTTTTTAATGAAGGCTTTAATCCTCTCCATCTCAGTGGAATGTCAATAGAGAACTGATGTTCAGGGTTCGCTTTTGTTTTACTAGCTTTCAGTTCTCAGTGTATTTCTCAGTAGAGGGTTTCTTTTATAACTCTGAAAAGCTAACTCTGGAAAAGGTTTTTCTGTCTAAATTCTAAACTAAATTGTATTGATTAGGGATGTAACAGAATATGAATAGATCTGAACTGATGTGAACAGCATCCAAAATAGTGCAATAATGCGTTTTTTTCTACTTAGTAACCTGTCTCTCTAGTGACACAATTAGTCTCAAACTCAGTCATAACTCAGTTCAATCAGACATCATAAATCTGCTTCCAAAAATCGACTCCTTATGACTTCAGATTATCAAATTCAGAGGTTTTCTTCACTATCAAAGTATCTTTTTTCACTATCAAAGTATCAAATCCAGTTGATTGTTATCCGTGTCCATGGTTACAGGGCAAACAGGAACTGCTAGCAGCCAATGCAGAATTACTTTTCATGATGGAGATTTGCCAAATGTAACCAAATATCAGCTAAAAACATGGAGGTGCAGATAGTTTTAGGTTTAATATTCAGACATTCAGCGAGGTTTATCGTCTAATACTTCATTGGTTTTCACATGATTTGTTGTGCAGTGTGGGATAAAGATTGACTGTTGTTGCAGTGGAGTTATTTATACCTCATGATCCATTTTGAAAACTGTGCACAACTTGACATTAGACAGAAGAGCTGAATTTAGGGACCAACTTAAAAGTGCATGCAAAATGGTCAAGAGAGCTTTTCAGATCAACTCAGATTTCATGTGAACCTCCCTTTTTGTTTTGTTTCATTATTTTTTATGCAAGTTTGCCAAATTAGGTATCATGCCACATTTTTTGTCAAAAGCTTTTTCATGATTCATCGTAGATACTTCAAACCAACTTAATCTTCATCTGCGCTTCCTCCCATTATATACACAAGCTCCAGTTTTTACAGAAAATCATGCAATATGGCCTAATGAAATTCTGACTTTTATCAAAATCAACCTTATTGACCAAGTATGTGTACACATACAAGGAATTTGACTCTGAAAGAAAGAAATTTAACACAGAAACGTAGGTCGTTTTGACTAATTCCATCTACTTCCAGTGTAGGCCCACCCACTTTCAGCTTTGTGTTCCACCCCTAGTATTTACTGCTGAACAGGTCAATAAACTAGCAGCTCATCATTTCACAATCTCATTGGGCCTGTAGTTTGCCTCTGTTTGTGATACACAGCCCAAAAAGTAATGGCAAGAGTGCCGTGAAACCTGCCGCGCATATTCACGCCACCATCAGGCAAAACCTTCTGTAACCAGCACTTCTGATAAACTAATGGTTGAATTGGAATGCAGTGTGCTATGTGCATTTACTCTCTCAAAATGATCTTCCCCATAACCTTTAGGCCAAACTCTGCATGTCGGTACTATCTCCTGACATTGTTCCTACAGTTTGGGATTTGGTTTCACTGTCTGGTCTGGAGGTAAACACAGGAATGTATAGATGAACTCACACACACAAAAAGAGCCACTCATGTTCACACAACAGTGTTGCACAATGAACCACAGACTGCAACAATGATACCCATCCACACAGACAAACAGGTTTAGCAAGCTGAAACTAGACATTACCTGTGTGGCACTCTACCTCTGAATGTTTGACCAAGGTGAACCCCAGAATTTAATTTCTTTAGATCACTATCTGCTGTAGTACTGTGTTGATGCACTAACACTTTTTGCAGCATATTGTCTGTTGCTAAAAACAAGTGTGATCTTTTGCAAGAAAATCTGTCTTAATGAGTTACCAGAGTGTACCAAATGTTGCAGTATTTTAACAAGAAAGAACTCAGTTCATTGCAGACAACACCAACGCATTGTAATCTCTACACACAGACATAACTTTCATAGTCATCTTGTACTAGCCACACTGTTTAGCAGACTTGGAGCTGATCTTTAATCAATTTAGTCATCATCAATCATGAGATCTTTTTTAATAACATTTTATTTAACTTTTCCTAAACTACATAGGAGTCCCATTAACTTGCACACATATATAGTATATACATAAATATTTAACGATGAAAGAAAACTGACTAGTAGCTTATGTGCTATGTGTACTGGAAACACATGCAAATACTCATCTGATATATTGCAGTTATGTAGGTAACCACTTTCATATTTGCATTTTTTTAAAGATACATATATACATAAAACCTTTTTATATACAATCACACACACTGTGACAGTTGAAAAACTAAATATGAGTTATATTTAGTTATACTAAAATAATTGTATTTATTTTTCCTACTACAACGCTGGAATGATAAAGACCAAGAAACAACTCGGATGGTATTTGTGCAGTGAACTATCACACTTTAGACTATTCAAAAGGGCCACCATTTGCATAACTAGACCCAAAGTTATTAAATCCAAAACTCCAAATAGAATGCAACCACTTGTACAAATCAACAACTGAAATGTTCCCATAAGGGTCCTTGTGACTAAAAGTGATCAAATGAGGCTCCACGGAGTCAGTCTATTTGAGGATCCTTTACAGAAAATTAAGATCCCCTAGTGTAAGAAGCACTCATTCACAGTCAGGTCTAGTAGAGGTGTTACTCTCTGCTGTTGAGGGCGTTGGTTTTAACAGTAGCATTCCCAGGTGGAATCTTTTTCACTCGGCTCACCATTCTACCATTTAGCTCATAAATCAGAATAGCAGATTAAAGTAAATTAAGCCATGTCTGAAAGCATTTCAGTCTGAAAGCCTTTACATAAGAAATGAGCTTCAGCTAGATCTGCTGAAGGAGACAATAGGTGTGTGTGTGTGTGTGTGTGTGTGTGTGTGTGTGTGTGTGTGTGTGTCAGAATGCTTGTCTGTAGCAGTGAAGAATTGGCACTAATCCACCTGATGAATGGAGGACTGGAATGTGTTGGCTGTCTTAATGAGCACTGTAGGAAGTTCTGTAGAAGGAGCACTAGCATCTCACCAGACAGACACTGTGAGAGGCTGAGGCTGACACACAGACATGTTGACTCACACATACCAGATGCTGTTTACAGCCCCGCCAAGGGAGACGTGAAGGAATTAGTGTAAACTCTGGAGGCTCTAGCCCAATTTCAAAGCCTATTTGCAATGTCTAGTCGGAAGTCACCACTTTAGTGAGGCAAGAGGAAAGACTTTCTTTTGAAAAAAGTTCAACAATATTTCCCAGAACATACAAATTCAAACCTAGCAGTTACTAAGTTACAAAAACTCAAGCAATGATTAAGTTAGAAAAGCTGGAAAAGAACAGACTGAAAAAGGTCAGAAGCATATTTGCCGTTTCATGCTTTAGGTTTTTCTTTTAAACCATGATCAGAAGCAGGGAAAGGTGTCAGGAAACAACAGCTGATAAAGATCAGGTGAAATAATTTTATTTTCACCAGTTTCATACCTTGGAAGTATAAACTCTCTTGGAACAGAAGTCTTGTGTCTCAAGCCACCAGATTCTAGTCCTAATCATTTAAATCAACAACTTATTAAAACCTTTATGGCCTGGAACGGATTCCAAAAGAAAGACTAGAATAGTTGTGATCAGACTGTATTCAGTAAAACCTTCCAGTTAACACCAAAGTGGATTGTTGTTCCAAAATATTGATCCTTCTATGATTTAATAAAAGCTGGAGAACAAAGCCAAAAAAGAACATTTCAGTGTACAGTTCATAACAATATAGGAGACTTCCTATTTCATATCCACCAAAAATCTTACACCTAAATTTAAAATTAAATTTAAATTTTAAATTAAAAAGTGTATTTGTACATCACCTCAATTAAAAAGCTTGTAAGGAACTGAAATTGTTTAGATGACCTTGAGAGCACTGGGTGTTATTAGCTGTTGTTTCCTGACACCTGTATCTACTCCTTATGACGGTTTGAAGTAAAGTCTACTCTTTAAAAGCAGAGACCATGCTCCGAAGACCTCAGGGGACCAGTTAACTTACACACTATCACCAATTCCCTGATGGAAGACGGAGAAGTTAGTAATGAAACACATTTTGTTGGGCTGTGAGGGAAGCATGTAGATTGGAAATAAAATGGGACCAAGAGCTGAGCCTCGAGGAACCCCACAGATCATGGTGACACCCACATTTTGTCATTGGGCTTGATTAACTACCCTAACACCTCCTTAAAATAACAGTCCGGGTTTAGCCTAGCTTAGCTCAAAAACAGAAATGGAAAGTGCTACACTGCGTAAAAGTCCACCGCTGTCTTATTTTTATACATAGAACAGCAGATAAGTGTATTTCTCAAGACGTCAGACTGTTCCAACATCATGTTGAAATCAAGTCCTATTAACTTTTGTCGTCTCTCTCCTCTGCAGGCCTTGCGGGTGATGGCGAAGATAATGAGGGAGTGTTGGTATGCCAACAGCGCCGCCCGACTCACCGCTCTCCGAATCAAGAAAACCCTCTCTCAGCTCAGCCAACAGGAGGGAATCAAGATGTAGACACAACTACCCATCACACACGCACACACACACGTCTGACTGTCATCCATATCATTAGCATTACAGCATTATTATCTTCATTATTATTCATCGATTGTTCCTCCCCTTTGATTTGAAGGGAGCTGAAGACTTTTTTCCCCTTGTGCTCTTTTTAAAAAGAATCCCATTTCATTCATTGACTGATAAGTCCTGCACCTGAAACTGAGGAACTGTGTGTATGTGTGTGTTGCATTGGGCAGACATACGCACATGAATGGATGGATGGATGGATGGATCTAATGAGGGATGGTTGTGCCTGAGGGGGATAACAGAGGCATTAAAGAAAGCCTCAACTCATTATCCTCCATCTTCCTCTACTACATTCATCACATGAAGTCTCTGAAAGACCCATTGGGGCAACTGGTGTCCATCTCAAGTCCCGCCTGCACCACTCATCACACACCCAACCAATAAGAGCTCAGATCCCATCAGGTAAACAAAAGGCCAGACAGGCAGCTGGGAATCACCTGGGGGGCCTCTGAGCTGCCAGAGCCTCGCTCTCATCTCCCCGCATCTTCATCATCACCCCCTCATTTGTATATTAGCATTTCATTCTTCACTTCAGTGAGTTAAGCTACTCTTCAGTAGGGCTGCAAGTTGCTCATTTACATCTTTGAATAATGTTGTGAATCATACAATATTCAAATGTCCCCTCATTACAAACACAAAAATTGAATGATCCAAACCATGTGATCTGTCATTGGCCCAATACATTCTTTAATGAATGTAACTATGTGCACTGCTCCCACAACACCACCCAAAAAACATTTTTTCCTGCCCAATCAAATAAAACATAGTTCAATGGGGCCAAAAGTCAGACAGCACTGATCACGTTTACTATCTGTCAGTCATGATCTAAGACCGAGAACTTCAGGTGAGTTCAAACCACATAAATTAGAAAGATTTTCAAAGTAAAATGTATCGGTGCTATAAATTCTGTGGTGTTTAAATTTCAGTTTTAGTTAAGTACATTTTAGAATTAGATATTCAGTTGCTTATAAAATTATAGCCTTTTTTGGCTTCCATACACATGGAGTGAGAAGAGCAGTTTGATATCAACAGCTGTAAAATGTATTAGATAGCAGAGAATGGCTGATAAGCATGTTTGTCTTTAGATTTTAACCCAAAGAAATGACAAACAGCATTTGTCTTTGGAAAAATATTTTCCATTTCAATAATGTGCACTGCACATTTTGTTCAACATGCCTTGTGAAATATACAGAAAGTTGGAGATTTTTTCCCCCATTCACCTTAAGCGATTATTGTTTTTCTTGGCCATTGGTGTGCTGCTAGAAAAGGGAGCAGCATAATGAGCTGACAGTCATTAGCCATGTTTCTATTCAATTGTCAAGCGAATTTTAAGCAAACTTTTGAAACGTCGCAAAAAAGAAATGCGAATTAGGCGTGTTTCCATCAGCTGGTTTGGAGCAGATAAACTAGGCTGGTTGCAAAGTGTAGTTTGGTAAGAAGTTGGTGTATAGGCTACGCTTTACGCATGGCTGTAATCCGGCAGTAAACAGAAGAAGTAGAGGAAACAAAACGTCACCTTGGCCATCTAACCCATCTACAGGAGAAACGTGCAGAGAGGTCCTCAGGAATTAGTTTGAATTGTTCCTCCATGTCAGCTAGTGTTGGCCATGTTTCATGCTGTCCGGAGACCAACGGTTCAGCGGAAACAGCTGATCAGTCATGTGAGTTAAATGTTCGCTACGTCAGAACTTATTCAGCAAAGGTGTTAACATATCCCATTTAGCATCAACTCTTTTTCAACAAAGACAAAAACCACCTCAAGTTAGCGTAAAAACTGTTTTATCGAATTTTGCCATTTCCATACAGCTTTTTTAATGCGATACTTCAAAATGCCATAAAAACAAGTTTATGGAAACACAACTGGCGACTGTCAGGGCTACTTGACACAATTCCTCTTAAACAGTGACTCAGCCATGATCGATAGTATTTCAGAGCGTAAAGATGATTCAACAAAGAAAACAATATTGATGTGAAGTCGTTTGCAGCCCTACTCTTGAGTCGTATTAGAGTAGCATTGGGAACTGAAGCAAGGACCGGGGGGTAATGGGACAGTCTGTAAGCCGCCCTGTGGGGTCCAGACAAACAATAGCTTCATCTGTTCCTCATCTAGTCGAGTTGTAAGCAGGATCTCTCATCTCTGCAACAATTTTGCACCTGTTTTTTCATTTGTTACTGTTGTTTTTCCCCGTCTCCCTCCGTGTTGGTAGGGGTCGGACAGGTCAGTTTAATTTATTGTGTTTTTTAAATTTTCTTTCTGGTGGCAGGGGATCTTTTTTGCAAAACTAAACTGGACATGATGACCTCATTCATTTTTGGCGAACATGCTGCAACATATGCAATATACAGTAGATAAATGTGTCTATTTTCTATACTCTGCTCTGCTAAACCACAAACAGCAAGAACAACAACCACAACAACAATCAGCTGCCACCATGCCTTCCAAGCCAGCTGTTACCGGAAAGTGCCAGTGCTTTAAAAACCCAACTCCTCTCATGTCGGCTGCTGTGGAGTGTGTTTGCTCTTGCGTGTATGCAGCTCTGTGCGTGTGTGTGTCAGAGGAGGCCTGCAGGAGCCATGCCGAGCATACAGCAAGCTCGTACTATGCACACCAAGAAGTAGGGACGGAATGCAAGAAGGGACACACACCGCACATCACAGCACCCACAACCCAGCCGACTCTCTGGTGCCATTTCGTCAAACCCCCCCCGCCTGAACACCTGACCACCTCAGCAACAACTCATTGTACAGCTTGTCCTCCCAGTGGACTGAGTCTGGAAACTGAGCTCCAGCACCTCAAACTGTGTTCAGTTGGAAAAACGCCCCCAAAAAAGCTCACGGCGGCTTTGGAAAAGAGACACAAAGACTTGTAAGCATTAATGATGTTGCCCTATAAATGTAAACTCTTGGATTTATGATTTTCATTCTTTTCACGTGTTTGCGCCGTTGACATCGCAGCAGCGCGAATCAACCTTTCAAGCGTTTTCTTCTTTGTAGGATAATCAACAAAAATGAGGTACATTCATTTAAATATAGCAAACGGATATTTACTAAGCCATAGGTTTTCCAGGTTGTGTATTATTTTTTCTTTTTTTGTGGCAAGGTCTTTTTCTACTAGATTGTACATTTACGAAAAACAAAAGATGAGAAAAATATGCGTAAAATTGACAATTTTGTCATTTCAGCTTAGCAAGCCTCAAGGGACCAACGCATAAGAGTCAGGATATGCTCTTTTTATTCTTTCCTTATTTTTGTTTTGGGTTTCTTTTTATGAAAAAAAGAATATATATCTAAAGGACAAAAAATATATGTAGCACCTGATTTATCGGTTTGTTTCAGTCAAGTTTTGTCCTGTTCCCCACATTGCCGCACATCTAAACCCATCTCAAATCTTATTTTACGGATTTGCTTGTGCCTAAGTTCTATCAAAAGCACTTGTCTTTTAGTACACAGGTCAAAAACAAGTCATTAGTTAGGTACAGTTTAAATGCACAAAGTGTTGAACAGTCACTTGATTGTTCAGCAGTAAGTGCACTACTGAACCACTGCAGGGTTTATGCGTGTGGCGATGTGGATGTCGGTGAGTCCGTCTGTCTCCATTGCTTGTCTTTATGGATACATGATGTATTGATGTGCTGCTATTTAGTTGTCCACCTCACTTTCTGAGTGGAGGTGAGAGCTGTCGTTGGATGTAAATATCCTCAGATTGCCTGAATCCGATCATTTTGTGCCATGTTGCTTTGACGCAAATCCAGCCCATCGTCATTTGGTAGGCAGTCCTCTCCAAGATTGGCTGAAGGATGTTAGAGTTGTTAGCCACCATCCATGGACGTGCAGGAGGTCCACCCCACCACCCACTGCAGCAGCTAATTTCGCTTATTAGGTCTTCCTCTCTAGTTCGAAGTGCTGATCAGTTCAATCAGCTGCTTTATTGTTCAATTAGAATAGAAAGCTGTGGCCTCCATGGTCCATGGTGGAAAACCACGGTGCCAATCTTATCAATGGGCATCGGAGTAGCTTGTTGTCATAAAACACAGTTGGAAATGCTTTGAGACATATTTTCCTCTACTAGAAGCCCAAGTGTAGAGGAGGGGTTAGGAGAGCAAAGACATCCAATTATTTTTGAGGTAGTGATTTTAAAAAAAACCTGTTGATACCCTTATAGCAACGGATAATGTAATAACAGATGGATAATGGATAATTTGTCAAAATATACAAACCGCCCTTCTAAAAAATGGAATAAAACCTTTTGAGCATTTAATTCCCACACAATGTAATAGCAGTACTAATGCACCTCTTCTAAGGCAATGATTGCCTGTCAGAGGAAGCCCAGCGCCCATTACTTTGCAGATAGCACTAGTCCATCTGAAATGATTTTACAACATCAGCTCGTGCTTCATTGGATTTAATTTTTAAACCAATCACAGCAACACTGAAACAAAACAAAACCACTCCGAATCAAATCGAAACAAACAAAAAGTCCTTTGAGCTTGACAGTTCATTCTTCACATCAGATTGATTTCTAAATGCTGTTACATTTCTGAAGGAGATAGAATCTGCATATGTAGTTGGCTGAAATAAAAGAACAGCATTTCACCAGCAATATGCTGAGCCATTAAAGTGTACAAAACATTTCTAATGTGACGTCCATTTTCGTGAAAATTACATGATCAGTTGCTACAGTCTTTATTCAGTGAGACTCTTGTCGTCCTTTAAGAAAATTGAAAAAAGTTTAACAAAAAGCAGAAGTTGTGAAGTACCCACCCGTACAGCTCCACTGTTCAGCTGTTCTTGTGAATGAAGTAAGCTATATGTAAAAATGGTCAGCAGTAGCATATGAAGCCGTGTAAATAGCTCATGGAATAAACAAAAGAAGGAAGCTATTCTGATATTGGGAGAAAGTAAAGTGGATATCGCTGCTATGTTAAATACAAAAAGGGTGACAGACTATGCTGAATTAAATGTTAAATGTGTACAAAAGTGGTCAAATTAGTAGGGAGAACCAGGGCCAAGGATTCATCTTTCTAAGCCATGTGGGTTTGGGGGGCAGGGTGGGGGAAGGGGTTAGTGGTGGTGCGGGAAACTAAATTTCCAAATCTCAAAGTATCCCTTTAAGTAAGGTCTGGCTAGCCCTGCTGGGCCTTTAGGTGGGATTGAGACTGTGTAGTATGTGTTTTCCATTAGCAATGTCATTCTCTGGGACATTAGCAACAACAAAAGCTCAACTCAACAGCACCTCTGGTATGCCTCTACTAGGACAACCTTCATTCTGTCTTAAAGTCACCAGCAGCCTTGTACTTTTTCTTTTCAAAACCCAAGATGACTTAAGTGTAAAAAGCCGTTTTTATACAGCAGTCTTTCTGTTCTTGATTCTATCTTGCCTTTCTCTCTTGTCATTCCATGTTCTCTAATTGACTTAACAGATATCTCCTAGCTACAAGGGCCACACTTCACTGCAGCCGGTTCCCCGGCTTCACAGCTCCATACCGGGTGAACCAACTCACATCCATCCCTGCCTCTAAACTTAGATCTTAAGCCTAGGGTATGTTTGAAACAAAGCTTGTTTGTACGTCACAGTGAATTGTACAAATGGGGATAACTGCTCACCCTTTCGGACAGTCTCTCCTCGAAGACATTCCTGGTGTCGCACAGAACAAGTGACGGACGTTTGCATGGAGAATGATGAAAGAGAGTGTGAGAAAGAGCTTCAAACCCTCTCAACTCTGCATATCTGGCCAATCACTGAAGTGGATGTGCTAGTCAGATTGTCAGTGTCAGAAAGTTATAAAAATTGTGGTACACAGCCCTGACAAGCACCGGTAAGCACTTTGTTTGAAGCATACCGATGCCTTTTAAAAAAAGTACTCCATGAATTTAGCATTGCACTAATATTGTCATGATGGACAGGAGTTTAAAAAAAAAGAAATTCAAAGTCGATGCAGCAGGATCAGAGATCTTTTTTTATTCAACATCCTCCTTCCCTCCTCTACATCTGAAATTGTACATTTCTAAAACCACCAATTCGAGGAGAGACTGTCTGTCTGAAAGTGTGCTCCGTTATCTCCATATTTAAACGATTGTCGCATCATGCCTCTCTCTCTCTCTGACAGCAGGCCCCTGATTGTGGCCATATTTAACAGCTTTTGCCTTCAGATGTGGCTGGACAACATGTACAAACTAGTGTGTTTGGAACATACGCTGGCTTTAGGGTTCTATACAGTGCCATACTGTACACAGCCCCTCTTTTTTCCTGGAAAGATTGGGATTCAACCTGTCAATCCTGCTTTTCCTTTTGTGGCTTATTTGGGTTTGGTAAACAGGTTTTGCTTAGGTATCTCGATCACTATCTGGGTCATGACCCGTTTTAAACATTTACAAAGAAAACCCGCTGTACCTCCTCTTTGAGAATCTTACCTTGCCTTCTCTGTCCTTAGCTCAGATTAAAGGGGGGAGGGGGTCACTGTACACTGTTGATATGCAGCCACCATGCAGTTTCAAACCTCGGTTCATTGGTCAACACAGCTGAAGGTTGTGAATGGGAGCAGCAATGTGGCTGAGCCGTTTTGTGACTCAAACCCAATAAATGAGGTGCACTCCGTTTGTTAGGTCTGGTCAAATATGCAGCCTTTTCATGCTATTCTTTTTACGCCAAGAAAGGTTCAAAACGAGCAGTTTTTTTTCTGCTCCGTGTGCATTGATGGAGGGCCAAAACAGGGAGGTAACAAACTATGCCAGCAGCTCTACCGCTTCAAACCACGCACTGAGTATTTCCCACAGCTGTGAATGTATCGGCCCTCTCAGAGTCTCCAACCAATCCGAGCACAACCTGCGTAACTCAGCCCAGAGGTTGTGCCAGCAACTTTGTTAGCATGCAAATATCTGCCGCACGGGTCTGTTTCTATCTCTGTCTCTTTCTCTTGTTATGCAAAGTCTGGGCCTATCGTGTCTGCCCACTCAGTCCCTCTGGATCACACGGGTCGAATGACCTATCTATGCTAGCATGATCCACACACTGTGATGAGGAACGCATTGGGGTCAAAGGATTATCACGTTCTCCCTTCACGGTTGCCCTCCATCGTCTCAGAGAGCTGCTGTAGGATGGTCTCTGCTGAAGCATCTGCAGTGGTCAAGTGTTAATGTTGATGTGAGGAGTGGTTTGGGTCACTAAAGGGTTCAGACTTTGCTTGGCTTAGACAGTGTTCCTCTCCAGTTCGATGCTGCAGTGAGGCCTTTGTGGCAACAAGGGTAGCAGAAAGCTTTATCATGTTTTATTTGGTGCCTAAGTTTGACAAGACTTCTTTTACTTTTCACCTCGAATGACAAGACTGCATGTGATTGTGTCTGCATTGATGTCTGCATTACCTGCTTTATAGATGTCATCGAAAAGCTGAGAAGTATCTTAAAAAGCATAATTAACATATTAAAAAGGTCACTTAATCAAAAAGAAAATACCTCCTTTTAAAGACCAATGTGTTTTACCTCACTGTGTATATATTCTCGATTTGTTTACTCCAAGTTTGCAATTTATCTTTCTCTTTTGTTTCTATGAAATGCTTAAAAAAGTTGAAGAGAATCTATTTTTTTTCTTTTCAATGGTACTTTTTTGTCAGATGGCATTGTATTGTGTTTGTGTTGTGCCCAAGCAGTATACTATTCCTCTTTTACCATGCTCTGTATATGACTTGTTGGTTGTGTTCTGCGTGAGCTGTACAGTCAAAGCGCTTTACAAATGTCCAAGCCCCCTTCTGAGCTCTGGTACAAATGCCTTGTTCAATATGTTCTTTTGTTTAATGAAAAAAAAGAGAAAAAAGAGTCAAAGTGGAGGTGGAGGAGGCTGGAAGTGAGGGGGGGGGGCTGTAAAGTGAAAACCCCTCTACAACTGTTGAACCCTCCTCACCTCAACCCTCTTGGATTTCTAAACATATTATAATCTTGACTTTTTTATATAGTGTGTACAGATGAATGAGAGATCAACATAGGAACTAGAGGATTGACACTTATGTTAACTTCTAACATAGCTGGAGTAGAAAATGGTGTGAATAAAGAAACAAGGTTTCACTACAAGATTTGAGTTTGTTTGCTTTATTTGTTAGCCACTGGCAAGTCAACAAAGCTCACCATGGTAAAATGCCAGTGTCTGATCACAGCATCTCAAGGAAACAGAAGTGGGTGTCTGTGAAGACTCTGTTCTCATGGGCAGTGTGATACAGAAAAACTTCTCAGTGGTCTACTAGGAAGCAAATTGGTAACACTTCAGAATTTGCTGTCATTTTTTTGTACTACCAGTACAGTACATACTAGTACATACATGTAGGTACAAGGGAACTAGATGTGAAGTTGGGGAATAAGGAGGTGACCTGAGAAAAATAAATGTTTTTTAACTACCAGGTACCTATTCTAATAATTCTGGGGGAAGACGGGGTAATGAGTTTGGAAGCACTTTATAAATCTGCTGTAATTTATTTCAAAATGATCATATATTACTTACCTACACTGGAGGGTACAGACAACAAAAAGAGGAAATAAGCCAAAATAAGGTGTGGGGTGCTTACTAAAGAACTACAGGGTACGTTTGTGTTTTTACTTTGGAAGAAACAGAGCTCCAGGGAAAAGATTATTGTCAGGAACATACTGTGGGCCTATAGCCTATGTTACTGTATATGTTGTAAAGTAGGCCTACTTACTTACATTGTACGCACAGGGGACTTGAGATCCTGAGGTGGTGCAGGTTTATGTGGATTTACACAGTTGTCACATGTTCAAAAAACAAACTGGTAGGAGAAGTACTTAGTGGAATCAGCTGGTTTAGTACTTTATCTTACTTATCGTCTGTCATTCCACTTTATTGCACATAACTTTTTTATGGATTGGAATGTTACGATTTCTTTATCTGTGTAGTTTTATTGAGTTAATACCAATGTCTGGTCTAAATGTCGTGAATAGCTGAATTGGAAATATGTTTAATGTTGAATACTTATTCCCCCCACTGTAAATGCAGTATACTTTTGCGCCTAGGTTCTGTGTTTTGTCACTCCCTGTAAAGCACACTGAGCAGGAGATGGGACCGCAGATCAATACAATCCCCATAGGGAATGTAGGGAACAGAGCCCGCAGGTGGACGCTTAGGTGGGGGCTGAGCAAAGAAAAATGCTCCCAGGCAGCCAAGAGAGCAGCAGTGTAGTAGCAACAGGAGGCATCAGCAGACTAACAGGTCTGTACAGTATGAGCCGGCCTGTTAGGGAGACCATAGAGAGACCCTTACCTATGGTCATGGGCTTTGGGTAGTGACTGAAAGAATAAGATAACGGATAAGGAACTCGGACATCCGGAGGGAGGTCGGAGTAGAGCTATTGTTCCTTTGCGTCAAAAGGAGCCAGTTGACATGGGTCGACTGGCTTGGGAACACCTCAGTATCCCCCAGGAGGAGCTGGAAAGCGTTGCTGGGGAGAGAGACAACAGGACTACCCTGCTTATCCTGCTGCCACTACGATCCGGCCCTGGGTAAGAGGCAGAAAATGGACCGATGTTAGGGAGACACTGATTAGGAGGATGAATCTCACCAAGAATGGTGATGACAGTTGTCTGCCTCACATGATTTGCTTCATTTCCCTCAGAGAACTATTAGAATGTAAAGTTTATTGAAAACAGTTCAAATGCAGTACAGTTTGGTGTCAGAGCTCTGTGTCTTATCACTCCCTGCAAAGTTTACAGAGCAGCAGATGTGAGCACAGAGAGTGATCAATGCAAATCCCCCAAACTGCAACAAGAACTGTAAGATGCTATTATGGCTGTGACTACAGTGGAGCACCTGCCACACATTCAACGGGTATGAGAATTCAAGCCTGCACAAGTCTTTTTCTATGTGTAACCAGGTTGCATGTGAATACCTTTTTCCATAGGTACTGTACGTACTTTAGCGTCCCATCACTCAGGACCTGTGGTCACTGATCTCGGTCAAGGCTCCTCTCTGTTCTGGCTGCACAGTGGTGGAATTAACTCCACACTGTCCAGACGGCAGAGTCTCTGCACAACTTCCACCACAGGCTGAAAACCCACCTTGTCATACTACACCAACAGCCCATGCTAGCACTAACCTACGTTTCCTCAGCCCTTTACTGTAGTGCTGAACACATTTTGAGTTGTGTGTTTGAGAAGGATGCACTTCCCATTTTGAGACATCTAGCTCTTATTCCTCTTATATGAATTTGAATGCAGTTATTGTAAGTGTCACTGTCACAGGTTGTCATTTTTGAGTGGTTGCCAATCTCAAAAGGATGAGTCTTACCTAATATGAGGGCAGACACCAGAGAGCAAGAGTAGAGGAAGAAGAGAGGAGAGTGGCGCGCTGCAGGATGCAACTCTTTTGGTTGAGACCATGATGGACAATGAATGATAACCGACTGCAAGCTCAGTGCACGGTTGTTGACACAAGAAGAGGACCGGCGTAGCAGACTTGAGTGGGTCAGCCCCCAACCAAGCCTGGTTGGGTGCAGTCCGGTGGACGACCCTGCAGCAACAGAGTGGAGTAATGATGGAAAGCTAGCTGAGCTCACCTGCAGCAGGTAAATAATTTTAGCAGTACTACCTGTAGCATGACATAAGTTGCTTTAGACAAAATCATCTGCCAAATGAAGGTAATGTCATGGTTTATGTTAGAGAATGATCACGGTTTGGTTAAACATTAGAAAAAGTAAAGCCATTCTGTTCTGTGCCTCAACTTACCAAAGTACTGAGTGCCTCATATAGAACCAGAAACATTTGAATCAGGCTTTAGTTGTTCAGAGTAGATAGTGGTGGGAAAACAAATGAAGTCTGTTATCAGTCAAAATGTTGCAGATATTTAATATTCAGGTGTAGTAATTCAGGTGCATTTAGGATTGAAAATGAGTAGTATGCAAACGTAATTTTTGAGGGGCATGGTTGTTTTGGCGTACCTGTAATGTGGAGAGAACAACATCATCAGGCTAGAAGAGGAGGTTGAGAGAGCTTAGAGAGCACAACTTGTGACACAAAGGCTGCTGGGTCACTCCCTGGACTGGCAGGACCGTTCTAAGCAGGCTGTTCATTGGATGACAGTTGTGAATGTGTCTCAAGCAAGGACAAATAGATGTTTGAGTAACTGTAATGATGGTTATTTCCCCACCAATATGAATGCAGCAGCGGTGCCGGGCTCCAGAGTGCAGTTCCTTTGTGTAACCAGAGGCCCTTGTCATCTATTAGCTCTGTATAAACTGTTAATATGCATTTATTAGGGGAATGAAGCATTAAAACTGGCACTTAATCCCAGTATTGATTGCTTTAACGCTGACTAACCTGAAGCCAACAGCTCATTTGTGAGTGGAATTGACTGCAGGTTGTTCTGAGCCTGTAGTGCACTACTGAGGCTCATTTTGATCCATCGGCTCCACTGATTTCAGTGACAGAGCTGATTAAGAACAGACAACTCTGATTTAAAAGGCTACCAAACAGAGAGGGACGCTGGAAACAGGCCCCTGTCTACTGGCTTTGAACTTCTGACTACACACACACACACACAAACACACACACACACTTACTTATCTCCTTCATCTTTGCTGAAAAACTTAGTAAACTTGAAAACGTCTGGTTTTATATGCATCTTCTTCTTTTGCTCTATTTTTACTCCTACTTTATTTTTACCTTTCTATTTCTGCTCACCCTTTGTTTTTTCTTTGTCAGTCTTTTCTTTTTTCTTCCACCACCCTCTCCACCCTGAGCGCAACAGAAATGTACCTCATTGTTTTGTTGTGTCAAACACACTACTTTCACCTGAATTCACATGACATCACATGTCTGTTTAAGCACTTCCCTACAGAGAGGGACCTTGTGTTTTTGCCACTGTTGCTGTTCCATCACATTTAACCTACTGTCCTATATACTCTCAAACCAGCCTCAATGTCAGCCAACACACACACATAAAGGCTGGTTGCTAATAAAGGCCTGGTAAAAGATATTGCGGGAGGTGGACTTTCCTTTGCTTTATTGGCTCACATGGTAGATACAGTATAAAGTCCATTTCCACAGCACTACTCCATCAGTACAACAACAGTCATGTCACACTCTGCTGCTCTCACTTTCTTTTTTTTTTTTTTACACAAATACTGTTTTTATTCACTAATTAATTCCAATTGCTGTTTGGGGTTGTTGTTTTTTCTTTTAATCTGAAACTTAGCACTTCCTGCGGATGTTTCACATTAAAATCCTACCAGAAAATGCTTTTAATGTGAAACATCTCCCTTGTCTTGGGGAGGTAGAAACCTGGACCAATTAAATCAAAACTATCTGCATGGACAGATACCATGAAGTGAGAAAATATGTTTTTGTAGTTGAACTGGCCCTTTAAAGCACATGGCCTCTGCAGTAACCCTGCACTGATACAAGAGAAGCTACTTACTAGCAGGGTTGTAGCTGGGATTTTGCCTCGCCCCCTACCCCACCCCCACATAAAGAAAGTCACTAGATTTGTGTGATTATTTAGATTTTTCCGAGGTAGCTGTGTAACTTTTATTTAACTTGATTTACTTAATAGAGACGATCATTCAATTCCTCAACAAACTAAAATAACTCAGGGCTTTGGTGAATTATATAGTTCTCTGCCAGAAACTTCAGCGGAAACCATTATACTGTTTTATTTCCCAACATGAAGGTCTAAATACTGTTTCAAAGCCTTCTCCACACAGCCAGGAGTCAAATTCTGGTGAAGAAACTCTGGATCCTGGTGGAAACAGATCCGGTCTTAAAATATGGGAATTAGCCCAAAGAAAATGTTTTTAACTGCAGAATGTGATAAATGTGGGTTCATCCGCTGCTGAAAATAGTCCCCAACAAATCCACTATTTCCTCCTGTTTGCATAACATTTGATAAAAACTACAGTGACCAGCTGTTGAAACTATATATTTGTGACAGCAGGACCCAGTGGTCTTGGGACTGAGAGCCTCAGACAGAGTAGGGAAGTTAGAAAGTGTTGAGAGATTAACTAACACATTGTTAGTTTTGGTCAGTCAGCAGCTGCAGCCAGACAGCAGGATGACATGAAAAAAGTACTGAATGTAAATACTTTGTGTGTGACTGTCTCTCTCCATTTTTTCAGTGAATAAACCATTCTTATTCACAACAATAGTTCAGCACTCGACATTCAACAAGAACACACTGTGAATTTCAGTTCAGTAATCAACTATTTCAGGTGTTCTTGAAAGTTGAATCAATCCATTTTTCTTTTTTTTTTTTACTAACAAGTTAAAAAAAAAAGGTTTTAAAAAAGAATGAAATGAGCCTGTACAGTCGAGTACAGGGGTAAAAAACAGTGTCTCTGCAAATGCCTAAAACACAGTGCTGTATCTTTCCCTTCCCTCTCTCCTCTGTGTGTTTCTGTGAGCGTGTGAGACTCAGGAATGAACGATCAATAGCAAAATGAGGAAATCGATGCAGTAAATCATTTAGTGCACTGCTGCTGCTGCTGCTGCCTGCACCTCCACGCACTGCAGTGCTACGGTGTTACGCTCTGCCCAGGAGCCATTGAGCTGAGGACTGCTGCAGCACTTCTTATGGTGTATGGCCTAAGTGCAAACTACAGTAGACCCTGAGGCGGATTCCATATGGAGTCACATATACATTCTGTACAGGGTGTGTTGTGTTGCAGGGGCTGGATAGATTTCCCAGGAGAGAGTGGAAACTGTGCCGCAGCAGGTTTCTTCATGAGCGTGGCGTGCATTAAGATATGCAGACACACTTCTGTGTCCTGGTGTGTGCATGTGTGTGTCTTTGAAAGAAACACATCAGTGCGTGATGTTACATGCTCTTCCTCCATGATCCCTTGGTAATACTAACCATTCCCAGTTCCTCCTCATAGGGTGCTGGCTGCAGCAACACCCATAAACCATTCACAAATGGTCCGATTAGAGCTCTGACACTCAGAATCATCCTCCAGGAGCTCCGCTGCCTTTCCACTGTACTTTTGGTAATGATGATATTTTACTTGCATTGCATTGCAACAGTAAATACGCCTTACGCCTGAGGGAGGGGATGGGGACTGTGGTAATTAGCCTGTGATGCAGGGAGTGGTACTGTATTTTCCTCCGGGGTCTGTTTGTGCAGAGGCTAAGAATAGCTTGACAGGCTCTCAGCTGATCGACAGTGATGTATGGATGTTGGCCTGATGCTGCGCCCGCTGCTGCTGCACACACACAAAGTGCAGCATCTGTCAGCAAGCTGAGGAGCGGAGGCCTGACGTCTCCCTGCAGCAGTTCTGAAAAATAAATGCGGTGTTTTGTTGTTAGTGCAGCTAACCGTTCTTTTAAAATGATAGTTTATTTCTTTAATAACGGAGTCCTGTGCTGTCAGAAAGATGCTTCCAGCAACAAACAAATGTAATAATAACAGTGATTCTGCAGCAGCTCTATTTCACATTTTTGCTGACTATATTCAAATGCACTCTATACTATATAGTCGTTTTTCATTTTTGAATATATTTTTTCTCCAGTTCCAGGCCTCCGTATGTTCTAAATCATTTCACTACAATTAGTAAGCTATATTTTTTAAATTGTGCAATCCATCACAGTCAATATTAAGTCTGCACTGCTTTTAGTCATTGTTGCATTATGTGCTGCACTGCCTCACAACAATAATGTAACAGACTCGATGCTCAGTGTAGGGAATTACACAGCTTAAGGAGGTTTAGAGACTCATGGGTTACACTTGAACTTTTTAGCATTTATAAGCAGTATAGAAACAGTTAATAAATGGTTTATAACACACTATAATGTCAGCAGATATATTTTATATTATTACAACTGTGTTTTACTAGATTGTCATTCGTTGTCTGCTTGTAGGTGTGCACACATTATAGTTTGTAAGAAAAAGCATTTATTAAATGTTTATAAACTGCTTATGAACATTAAATAGGGGACTTTGTGTACCTTACAGAGATGAATGGAAACGAATGGGTATCTGAAATGGTAGAAAACGTGCCTTCACATTCAGTGGAAATTGCATTGATTGTGATCATCAGTGTTGTTTGGTTTATGATGTTATTATCTAGCTTATGTATTTATTTTTAATAATTTGAACCCATGGCATATCTGATTCTATATTCCTTGAAACAGTGTTTTGACTGCTGTCATTTAATCAATTAAACATGATCCTTCTGATCATATCTGTTGACACTTGTTCTCCTCGTGTTTGATCTGTTTTAATATTGTCTGTGGTTTTGTTCCCTCTGTGTTTTTTGTCCTCTGTGCTGCTGCTGTCTCAGCCAGGACATTCCTGTAGCGAAGCACTTCTCTTGGTTAAATAAAGTTTGATAAAATAGATGCAATTTGGAGTAAATGCGCTAAAACATGCAAGACCTTTGGTGTGGCTCTTTAAAGCAGTGGTTCCCAGTCTTTTGGACCTGTGACCCCTAAAACTAAGCAATGTCGACTTGCGACCTCTCGTAGTACCTGTTGGGACAACTTTAACTTGTTTTTATTTGACAGTCCTGCAGAAGTCAAATCATTTAATAATTCACAAGAAAAAAGCAAACAAAGTAGAGCTCAGAGGAAACTGCTTCTCTGCTTTCCTATCGTCTTCATCATCTCGTGAACCCATTCTAAAGTGAATTTTATATATACACTCTCAGCAACACTCCAGATTTCCAGATTTCTGGGAGAATGTTGAGAGGTGGTGATAGGTATATTGTTGTTGGGGGCTGATGGGAAGTGGTGAGGAAAAGTGCAGCACAAACCAAGGCTGTTACAGCATAAACAGCCTATGAAGTTCTATAATTATTATTCAGCTTGTTTCCTCAGGGCCCTGTAGCAAATGTCCCGTGGCTCTGTACAGGTCCACGGCCTGGGGGTTGGGAACCTCTGCTGTAGGTTTTGTAACCATATAATATTTAGTACACGCTCTGGGACACTCGGGACCACAAAGGCCTGAAAGAGGTTGATTATTTATAGGCCTCGTGTCAGTAGTGGAAGTGCATCACTGTCCATAAAAACGAATAATATTCTCACGGGCTGCAACTAACAACTGTTTTCATCATTGATTATTCTACTGATTATTTTCTCAATCAATCGATCAATTGTAACCATCAAGTTCCCAGAGCCTAAATTGACATCTTAAGATGTCTTGTCTGACCAACAGTCTACAGATACTCAGTGTGCTATCACAGAAGACAAAGAAAACCAGAAAATATTCCCCTTTGAGAAGCTATTTTTTCAGTTTTGCTAAAAAAATGACCTAAACTGCTAATTGATTGTTATAATTGTTGCTAATTATTTTTCTGTTGATGAACTTCTTGATTCATTGACTAATAGTCTCACTCTTCTCTTTAAATGCAGTGCATCAAGTTAACTGACATCATCGGCCATCATCATGTCTTTGTTGAGTCTGTGTTCTCTCTGGAAGTGGACTGGACTCACCAGCTTTACATTCCAGGCTGATTCTGTATGATGACCTGTAGTGATCACTTGGTTCATGGTAGGCTGCAGTCACAGGAAGTCACCACTAGGGGTTGCTGCTGTCCATCACATCACTTCTCCACACTAATATGTTAGAATATTGTACCAAGTATACCTCACATTACTGCTGACCATTTTACAAAGCTGTCAGTTTTCAGACTGAGGTCCTAGCTGTTAGGGAAGGCTCAACGTCTTTTGATGAAAACCAATCAAGTGCAACCACACTGCTGTTGTGCAGCACAGTTGGGGCTCCCTCCTGCCAGCTGTAATACACATGTAATAGGTTCATCACAAGAAGAGTCACTGTGAAGGACCTCATCATTTTTATCACAAAGTAAAGGAAGCTCCTAGAAAATTCTGAACGTTACAGTAAAAAAACATGACTTTAAACTGAAGCCAGGTTGTGCTGTGTGCTGTGTATTGTTGCAGTGACATGGTAAACCGTAAGGTCCTTCAATGAAATGATAAGCTGTACAGGGAGATGTTCAGTAAACCAGACCTGTGGTCAGCAGACACAATCTGATTATACACCAGTAAAATACCATTTACCAGGGCACACTGTCAAAGAGAGCATGCTCGCAGTGACTTTTCCCTGCACAAATATTGGTTTCAATCAATTAAGTAATCAATATTGTGCATACTGTATTTGGACACAACATGTGATGTGCAATGTTCACCACATGTTGACTTGTCATAGCAGGAAAAGCACAGGTGTTACTAATGATTAACACTAACATTAATGATGGCTCTGTTCCATTTGTAGTGACCTAGTAAACAATAGCATAACACTAGGACCCTGGAATTGGCTCACCTAAATGGAATGCTGCCATTATGTTAATGTTATTAATTACACCTGTCCCTTTCCTGCTATGACATGTCAGCATTCCTGCCATTAAAAAGGCACATCTCCTGTTCTGTTCCTCAGCTCTTGCCTTCATCTGTCATTTTTTTATTGTAAATAAAATGTTTTGGTAAAAGTTGGTGCAGAATGTTTGCAGCCACAGTGACTACCACTGGGGGACGACAAAGTCAGACACTGACAAATTCTACACATAGTGACTTTAATTTAAAGAGTCAGTCCACATATATTCTTATATTTTTCACACACATTTTTCACTTTCATTGCGGTATCTAGCTACACAGTGTGGATTTTTTTCCCCATGAAGAAATATTCACAATTGTCGCTGGAACTGCTTCCCACCAAAGAAATAGTCCCTGTCAAACTGTTTACTGTGAGGTCTGTGGATTATACAGATGGACAGGGGCACTGTTTCTGGAAAGAGATTTTGCTGTTGAATATTTTTTATCTTTAAATGTCTTTTTTTTATTGCTTTCAGAACCACAAACTAAATTCCATTCATCTCCATTGTATTGGGCTGGAGACAGATATCTTACAACCTGGACAAATAAAACCAAAACTATCTGGCTAGACAACTGAGGTTTCCTTTTTTTTTTTTTGGCGTATTTTAAATCCTGCTTTAATTACATCCATGTTTACTCCCTATCAGTCTTCTTCTTCCCTATTTTTGTTGGCACATTCCACATATCTTGGCGTGTTACAGTACATTAATGGAATAGTGTGAAACCGCAGACAGGAACGTGTATCACGTCACCTATGTATGTACACTCGTGCATGTGCGTCCTTGTGCACGAGACCAACAAAACAGGGACCCACTCATAGACAAACAGCTCCATAGCTACTAGAGCTCAAAAACTCCACAGGGAACCTTTAACTTCTTCCAGTGCTCTAAAGATTAAGTACTTGTCTGCTTGATTGACAGGTGTCTCAGCCCTTCATACCCAATCGGTGTAGCTGCCGTTTGCTCATCCCACTGCAGCTTCAGGCTCTGCCCCCTCTTTGCTCAAACTCTGGATTTTCTGACTAAGATGTCAGCAAGAGGTGAACCCAAATCCAGGCTTCAACACGATAGGACATTGTTGTTTTTTTGGTGTTTGCTTGCTTGTGTGTTTGGGTCTTTATTAATAGCACAAGACAAGTGACTAACAGGAAGACACATATGAGACACGACAAGAGAGAGAGTTGTTACACCAACATCAACACACACACACTAAACTTCAACACACACTTCCACAGTCTCACATATGTGTATATACGTATGTGTATATTGTCTTTGATTCCAGTATCAGTGATCTTTGCTCTGCTGCTTGAATTTGGGTATGTTTACAGGAGGCTTAAAGGCCAGCACACCCAAATCCCTCCAAATACACTATATTCACATTCATTTCTCACAGATATTTCTATTTGAGGTTTTGAGATCTCCTTTGCTGAAAAGTCTGCCTCCATTGCAATGGAGGCCCTTCCAGATTGGCCAAATTACTCTGAGATGGAACCAGACAGTATGCCAGGTATAGATCCACCAGAGTCCATACATGACTAATAATGTTTTTTTCTTTAATAATGACTATAGGCCAACTCAGGGTTAACATGTTATGTACTGTCAAATGAATGTTAAAAGTAAACTGCTTGTAAGCAGTAAACTGATGTAATTAGATATGAAAAGTCCCCCATTAA
The DNA here is from genome assembly GCA_008360985.2 of Macquaria ambigua. NCBI lineage: Eukaryota > Metazoa > Chordata > Actinopteri > Centrarchiformes > Percichthyidae > Macquaria > Macquaria ambigua. The sequence goes on along the minus strand of VMKM01001913.1, from coordinate 12,680 downwards.
ATTCAATATAGTTTCCACATCATTTTAACACGATAACTGTTGTCATCATACCAGCCCAGCTGCTCCAAAAGACTTAACAACAGCTTCTATTACAAGGAGAACAATGGAAAATGATGAGTCAGCATTGGCACAGGTTACTGTATTTCCATGATGTTCCATAACTCCCTGATCTGATGAAACCAAAAATACACATTAGACAAGCTCTGTATGAGGTGTGTGTGTGTGTGTGTGCTGAATGTGATTATGTAGCAGCAGCAGCAGCAGTGTTGTTTGTCATTAGATGAGAGATCAAGCAGCGCTGTCTGCTGAAAGTCTAAATTGTTGAGTCTGACACAACATGCTTCCAGGAAGTGTTTGCATAATTGGAAGTGTCTCACTCTCTTTGTCCTCAATGCTCCTTTCAACACAAATGATTTGCCAAAAGCTTTTATACAGCTCTTGTGATGGTAATAAGTGCAGGAACATGACAGAGTGCACTGTAATGTCAACTTGACCTGTAAATCTCAACGTTGCTGCATTTAGGATTGCTGGAAACTGGGGAAAAGGAGGAGGATGCAGCGGTGAATAATTATCAAAATGGCAAAGATGAAAACAACATAAATGAGAGTGAAGAACAGAAAATGGAGTATTAAATGAAACAGTCTGTGTCGGCTACAGCAATGGCATCACTACAACTTAGGGACCGTATCTCAAAATAATATGACACTACCGAATTGGTACAACTCACTTTGCCCTCAATAACTAAAAGTACACAGACATTTGAGATGGCATACTCTAGTTTACACTTTAATGGAATAATAAGTTTCACACAGCACCCAAATCCAACAATAGCAATGGAATAAACAATTGCCAAAACCATAGAAAACATAACAAAATGATGTGCCGTGTTTACCAAATACTCCAACCATTCTTCTTTTTTACACCAAGTGCTGTCACTCTCACTGTATATGTCACATTCAACTTTTCACACTTTTTTTTTTACTGTAGTTCTGCTTTCTGCTGGTGAAGGTATAGCAGCTGCTGTAGGCTGGAGAAAAATAACACACTCTCTGGAGACAATGTTCCATCACTAATAACTACAAAGATGAAGATATATTCTGTGTCTCCAAACTGACATATTGATCTTAATAGCTTCTGGTTGATTTTGGTGAGGAAAATAAACTCCTGATACAGAGAAACAATTGTTACCCTCATAGGGCAAGACCCATTTTTTGACCCGCTGCACACACAAAATCGTTTTGTTGGACGTTTGCTCTTTTTTATTTATTTTTTTGTTAAGAATATGAAATCAAAAGTTAAGCCCTCCCACTTTTCTGACCTCTTTCCTGCCCTAATACTTCTTGTACAGTCCCTTACAAGAGTCAAACAAACAATATATGCCATAATGTAATAATATATGTGCAATCAGGGCCATAGCTACCATTCAGAATACTGAGGTCATGTCTTTGGTATTTTTTCTGGAACCTTGAGGGGGTTTAGCAATGTGTCTGTGTGTGTCTGTGGGGGGAGGTTAACATTTTACAATTAAAACATGAGTATTTAATTGGATGATTTCAATATTTCTAGACCAAATATACTTACATTTGACTACTTTTAAGCTAATAACCATACTGTATATGGTTCAGTATATCTTCACCAGAATACTGGCTGTGTGAAGAATGCTAGAAGCTTGGTGACGCACTGTAGTGACTATACTCGCAAGGCTAGCTGGTGCACGCTAACACGCTAGCCAGCCGGGAATAAGCTAGCTCTAGTCAGTCACAATCATGAGGTCTTTTTCAATCTGTAGTCTGTACTTGTGTTCTTGTGAAACGTCATCAGTCAGAGTTAGTTTTATTGTAAATATACATTACAGTGAAGATAAAAGGTGTATCTGTTGACTGCATCTCACATTTTGACACATAACAGTTGTACAGTGTTGAAGTGGTGTCACTGGAACTGTTGTTCTAATTGCAAATTGAGTGTACTGTGTCCTCGGTCCCCAAGTTGAATTTGAGTTGAACTCCCAAGGACTTGAGTTGAAGCAGGACTATGGTCACTTTCTGACTAGCTAACTAGCTAAGTCCAGCAGAGGCGAGTTGAATAAAAATGGATGGTGCATCCACCATTTTGGACCCCAGCTCTTCATTGCGTCACAGGTCAGCACTGTCAGGATGGTTTGCTGTTGGTAAATGGCGCAAGTTCATGTGTCAATGTTTACCAAAGTTCAACTCAGCGCTAAATATATGCACAGATTTACTTTGCCCATGCAAGCGAATTGTGCCGATTCCACTGAAATGAACTGATTTTAATGCTGGTGTGCTTTTATTAATGCTGTATATTTTGTCTCCATACAGCTCCAAGGCAGACTTCTGACTGTGTTTTTCCTCCTTTCCAGGCAGCCAGTTGCTCTCTTTCTTATCTATATGTTATGAAAATCCAATTTGCACGGCCAAATAACTTGCCTGTTAAAGTCAAAGAGAAGTTTATTGTTGTGTGGTAATGCAGACTTTTTAAATCAATGAAAAGCCTATTTTCCAAAGGGATATTGGCTGATTTTGATGCCACATTTCATAACTGCTCTCTGTATGTATGTATGTATGTATGTATGTATGTATGCTTTGCCATACATTAACTCTCCTGTCATTTTTCCTGCCCTGCAGTAACCCCGTGTTCCCATCCCCTGCAGACCTGTTACACTCTCTGTCATATCGTCTAATGTGTGCCTGCTCCCTATCTGGATAAGTTTGCCTTGTCTTCCAAGTCTGTCTGGTATTTATTACTGCCTATTTCTGACAACGCGTAAAGCTAAACATTTTACTTTAACTGCCTGGTCTCTGAGTTGTGCTTTTGGTCCCAAACCTGGTTTTACTGGGGCGGGGGGGCTGGGTGTTGAATGAAAATATTAGAAGACTGGGACTGATCCCGCCAAGAAAAGGTTATAAAACTGAAGTTAAAGTATTAGCACTAAATTTCTCACAGCAGTGTCCAGGTGTCCATGTGCATCTTTGGACCTCCATATCAGATTTAGTCAACCAGTCATAATACTGTAAATTTGGAACACCCAACCCTCCTTCTTCTTTCTGTTGTAGTAAGGCTTTAAATTTGATTCTGTCTTCTGTTTTGCATGTTTGTATAGTACTTATTTGTTTTCTCACTTGTATTGTTGAGCCTGGATTATGTTCACATGCAACTTTGTTTTTGAGTGAATGAAGAGATAGGTTTTTGTACCGTACAGCAGTCATAGGGAGGTGGTCGGGATGGATGGTTGGCATACAAAGTGCAGATACTTTGAATCCCACATACACTGTCCTGATGCCCCAAATACTCACTACAGCACCAAATGTGTATTAATACGCAACTGAAAATAGTCCCCAACAAATGCACTATTTCCTCCTGAATAACTTTTGCTAAAAACTACAGTGACCAGCTGTTTTGCAAGACTATTAAATTAAAGACAGTATAAAGCAATATATTTGTGAGGCCTTTTTAAAAATGTATGTCTTTAGTAGGAACCGCTGGGCTTGGGGCTGAATGCAGACAGTGGTTGTTGATTTTGGTCTTTTCGTGGGATTTGTTGAAAATAAAAAAAATAGAATAACACCAGTATTATCCTTAAAGGATAGAACAGAACCACTGGAGATCTCCAGACCTCACACTCAGAGCCATTGGCAGGGGAGTCCACAATACTGCTCTGTTCATCCCACTACAAAGCTCTCAGACTGAATGTCAGTGTCATTAAATGTCCAGGCCTGGGGAATGACCACTGGGCAGAGGTCATTGTCTTACTGCTTAGCTTAGCGGGCGACCCACTTTTCTCTCTGATTAATTCGTGTGTGTGTGTATGTGTGTGTGTGTTTGTGTGTGTGTGTGTGTGTGTGTGTGTGTGTGTGAGTGTGTGGTCGTAAAGCAGCAGTGGTAGGATATGGACGGTTATCCCCTCGGTGCAGCACATTACCGCAAAATTCCATCATGGTGACAGGGCAGTTGCCACAGCGATAATCTCCCTCATCTCGTCTACAAATGCTGCGATCAAAGTATCACAGAGTTGGAGACGAGGCAGTGCTAGGGTCATTGTCTGGATGCACACTTGTAAACTCGCATGTAAATTCCATTTAAATGTATATATGTATATATATGTAGATTCATTTTCATGCATGTTGTAAATTACAAATTTTGCTATTAATGTAAAAAGCTTTTTCAGCAGTAAACCATTTAATATAGATGAAATGCACTGAACCCTGTGAACACAGGATTGTTACAGCAGAAAAATAATAATAGAAACAACAATATAAAACAACAAGGAATGAATAGAAATAACAATGTTACATTGAGTGTTAAACATAACCAGCAATTACAAAATTTCAAGAATATTTAAAAAATGCATCATAAGGTAAGGTATGAGCACACTGGCTGATTTTTATTTCAATCTCAATGTGGTCTCTATGTACTGCTACAAGTCAAGTCAATTTTATTTAAACAGCCCAATATCACAAATTACAATCTGTACAGCATACGACACCCTCTATCCTTGGACCCTCAGTTTGGATAAAGAAAAACTCACCAAAGAACCCTTTAATGGGATAAAAAAAATTGAAGAAACCTCAGGCAGAGGGATCCCTCTTCCTGGACGGACAGACATGCAAAAGATGCTGTGTGTAAGGAATAGTCCAACATAGTAAAATTACAGTATGGACAATCAGGATGACAAAATTATAGATAGATAGATTGTAAACAAATATGAAGTCGTAAATTTCTACTTCTGCTGCATATTTGGTCTATATTGAAGCTAAACTTCTGATTGTGTTTCCTCCTTTCCAGGCAGCCAGTGACTTCTGTTCTTATCTATATGATATGAAAATCCATTTACATGTAACTGTATGTTCACACTATGAGTGACAAAGCTACAAAACAGCCTAGCGTGGCCAGCTACACTGTCGCCGAGTTGTGTTGAAGTGTTGCTCAAGCACTCATTGACGTAGTTATGTCGCCGCCTCATTGCATCCCCGTGTTCACAGCAATACACAGAAAGCTAGCATAGCATCAGCTAACTTGGCTAAGTAACACCAAGTTACCATGCCAATGACATGTATGACATGTAAACTTGACATACCTGGTAATAGCTGCCACTCTCTGCCAAGCTGCATTGTTTTTGTTAGTGTCAAGATAAAAAATAATGGTAGGGTTAAATAGCACCCATTTTTTAACGATATGGAATTTTTTAGCTAACGGCAAGAATACGTTTTTCTTCCAGTTCAAGTTTTAGACAGAATGGAACAGGAGAAGGGGACCAGAAATGGTGAAACAAAAACATGTGATTGGTTGACGCTTCACTGCGTCATTGATGCGCTGAAAAAAGTTGAGGCCAGCTCAACTTTGATTTCTACCGCGTCACGCCTGTCACACAGCGACAAGTGTCGGGCGTCAGTTTGTAGCTTCATGAAAGCTCCATTGAAAATGACTTGTAGCCTGTTGCTTTGTCACCGGTAGTCTGAACACAGAATAATTTGCCTGTCAAAGTCAAAGAGTAAGAGTTGGGTTGGGTCCAGATTTGATTAAAGATTTTTCTTAAGAAATTCCTCTCTCCTCTCTCTCTCTGATATTGCTAGTTGTCCGTGTCCATGTGTGTCTTGCAGCCAATGTGTTAACCTGGCAAGCTAATGATCCGTAATGGATTAAATAAATCATAAGCTTGCTAAATAGGAGTTTCTTATAATCCCCAATGATTTGGGGAAGGCCTTTGCTTTGTGGAAACACTCTGACCTTGTTGTGACAGGTAAAACATTGGCTACGTAAAAAACTCACAGCCCAGTATCCTAGTAGTGGTGAAAAGTAACTAAGCACATTTACTCAAGTACTGTACTTAAGTACAATTTTGAGGTAGTGCTTCCATTTTCTGCTACTTCATACTTCTACGCCACTACATTTCAAAGCGAAATATTGTACATTTTACTGCACTACATTTATCTGATTTTCACATGAATATTTTACAATAAAATATGTCGTTACCAGTGCTTCCCAACCTTTTTGGCTTGTGACCCCTTATAAAGAAGCTGTGTTTGGGCTCCATGTCACATTTCCACAAAAAACAGATTTACCTTGTAAACTTTTTAGGTGGTTTATTTGAATTAACTGTTCTGATAACAAATGCTGCTCTAATATTGTTGCATCACATTTCAGTCACGGGACATTTTTCTGCTGAACCAGTACTTTTTCTTTTCATACTCTAAGTACATTTTGTTGATGATACTTATGTACTTTTACCTCAGAAGAGTTTTGAATGCAGGACTTTTACATGTAATGGATTATTTTTACATTGTTGTATTGGTACTATGGACATAATGTAGAATTATGTCTATATTGGATGGTTCTGCACCTCACGATTTATGTGGGACAAACATTTGGAGGGTACTGGCCACATTCATCAGGCTAATATTGGGAAATGGTGAAGCTGATCTTGGTATGGCCCAACATATCATATCACATGGTCTTCATCAGCAGATGGAGTTTGCTCAGTTGTCATGGAATTTTAGATGTACACTTTCTTTTTTCTTAGCACTTTAAAGATTTCTTGCCTATGTTGTCTTAAAAGTTGAGTTCAGATCATTTATCATCGTAAGATGCTAGAGTGTCACTTGCAGTCTGTGTTGTGTCATTACCAATAAACACATAACCTAAGAGGAATGGTCTATTAGTCATTAGCTAGTGTTTTCTGCTGCTGGGCTGCTGGGCCATAATCTGTGTTGGACTAATTTATATTATTGTCATTGCCAGATCTTTTGTTTGTGAGAAAGCCTTTCTATTGGTCCCAAGCATTCATTCATCATTAAGGAGGGAATGACAAAAATACTGCCTTGGGCAGTGGTGAAAATAACTAAGTACATTTACTCAAGTACTGTACTTGAGTACATTTTTTAGATACTTGTGCTTTATTTGAGTATTCCCATTTTGTGTTACTTTATACTTCTACTCCACTACATTTATTTGACAGCCATAGTTACTTTACAGACTGAAAATGTATATATTTACATGCAAAACATGTGATTATCTTATAAATTACAGTAAAACAGTAGATGAGCACCACTCAACCAACTACAACAGTAAAATGCTAGTTACACATTAATGTATTAGTAATAATAATATAATGTATAATGTATAATAATTTAACACTCACTGGGGCCATTTTTCTGAATACTTACTTTTATACTTGAAATACATTTTTCTAGTAATATTTTTGTACTTTTAGAAATACAGGACATTTACTTGTAATGGAGTATTTTTACAATGTGGTATTTTTACTTTTACTTAAGAAGGGGAATCTCAGTGATGGATGTATAAAGAGAACTGGATACAGCATCGGAGGCGGGGCCCTGTTCATTCCTATGAAAGTTGCTCAGTGGCGCATGAAGCTAAAAAAGTCTGACTTCCAGGTATCAAATTACCCAGATCCACATAGCTTCCACATTGTACAGCCCATAGAGCAGATGCACTAGAGTTTCCTTTAACCCCGCCTCCCAACCGCTCGGTCTCAGGCTCACTCACATGAACAACAGTGACTCTATAACTCGGACCCGGAAGTTGTAATTACATGGTTTGACCACTATGTCAAATTGGCTCCAAAGCCCGGTGCACTTCCTGGGTGCTTGGTCTCAATACTTCTTCCACCACTGGCCTTGGGTGTAAAATTTGGTACTACCAGTCAGGTCGATCTTAAATGTGTGGGTATGGACCAGGTTCGAGTCTTCACATGCAGAACTTTAATGTATAGTGTAATGCATTGCTGTCTACCACAGTATCTTTGTCATACTACCACTGTGAGTCACCAGGATTGGAAATTTTCAAATCCTACACATAGGGGCTTTAGGTTTACCTTTCTGACTCAGCCTCATAAATATTGCATCTATATGGATGATTGAAGAAACAGCCAATAAATGCTAATAATAAATAATAAATCTGTGTGCACATGTACTGAAATGATGTAAATAATATGCTGTTTTCATTGTGAGTCCTTTCATTCTTGCTTGTATGTAAAAATCAGTGATGAGTCATGTCATAGAGGGCAAAATGTAGTCTCCATTAGAACAGTAAATGTCAGCAGCCCTTATTTTACTCGAGCTGGAGCTTTTGTAACCCTCATAACTCAACATGGCCATTGGTCATTAACAATAAACTGAGTGAAGGCAGCGGCAGGGTGTGCTCACCTCAATGAAACAAAGCTCCTGGGACCCAAATCAGGTGGAATGGCTACTGAGCAAAAGCCTCCTGACAACATCCAGGCTCTCTGAGCTCTGGGTGGAAGATGAAGTGTCAGTCTGGGGTAAGTGGAGTTTTGAGAGTTGGTCAGGAGGTAGACAGAACAGAGTGTTGAGCTCCAATAAATTTTAGGGTTATATAGACATAAATCATGCTGGTCTCGGTCTTAAAAAAGCTGCACAAGCGTGTACATTTTCAGTAAGGGTTTCCAAGGGCTAAAAACTTGGATTTATGGGACTTCACCAACCAGAAATGTTGTAAGGTGATGTCATCCTCTGCGGTGAAAGTGGTGAAAGATCCTGATCACACAGGAAACTTGTTGTCAGGTCTATAAATGCTTTTTTTCTCCCTATATGCATGAAAAATGATGGACTGGGTGAAGTCAAAGATTAAAGTGCACGAAGCCCTGACCTCAACCAAAATAACTTACCCTAACCCAACCTAGTTTTTAATGCATATGTACAAATGGAATACCAAACTGTAAGAATAGGTTGTTCGGGGGCGACGTTCAACTCTGCAGCTCTGAGTTGTGGTTTAATCTTGAATTCTATTTGCAGGATAAGAAATACTTTTGTTGATTGGTGTACATCTGAGTGAACAAAAATGACGTGGAGTTCCCCAATACACCATTCTCAGGCCCACTTGGTTCTTCTAGCTCAGATTATAGAAAACAAGATAATTGACTACAATTATGAGGGTGACACACAGATTTACAGAATAATAACAACGCTGGGTGACTATGGTCCCATACAATCATTGAGAAGTGCAATGAACAAATCAAAACAGCAGACAGACAAAGTTAGAGACTAGCTGGTGAACATAGTGGAGCATTTAGCAGCTACAGAGCCAGATATTTCCCTCAGGAGTTGGTGGAGACCAAAAACAGAGCTGAAAGAGAGTGAATATTGGACTTAGATTCATCAGGTGGACACAAACACTATTCCACATGAATGATAATGTAGCTCTATGACTGCTGGATGTGTAAATAGGCAACAGTTTGCTAACATGTTCACCACAACAACTTTATAAGGTGATAGTATGTCAATGTTGTGTTCTTCACTTTTTCCACTGCCCCCAAGTGGCCAAGAAAAAGAAAATCAATTAATGCAGGTTTAAAAATATGACAACAATTAACTGATCCATGCCTCAGCAAAACTTAAAAATACCTGTCCATGATTTTATCTTTAGTGGGCTACTCTACTGTAATAGTATCTTCAGAGTGGCTCAGACAGCTGCTATTCATTAGAGTACTCTAGCAGGTTTCTGCAGCTAGTCCTCACTAAGACCATGAGAGTGGATCACATCACCCCAGTTCTCAGATCTTTACACTGGCTTTCTGTTTGTCAAAGAATTGATTTTAAATAGTACCAGTGGTTTATAAAGCTCTGGATGGTTTTTACTCAAAACACATCTCTGATCTGCTACATTAATGACCGTCCAGATCATCTGGAACCGGTCTGCTCACTGCCCCCAGAGTCAACACTAAACATGGAGAAGCAGCAGTCAGTTTCTATGCAGCACATATCTGGAACAGACTGGTCCAACTCTCAGGTCGTTTAAATCCTATTTAAATATCTTGTCTTAATACCTTTGTATGTCTTATGTAAAGTACTTTTAATGACCTTGTTGTTGAAATGCACACAAACCTGCCTTGTCTTATAAAACAGGTGAATTTGAATATATTATTAATATTTAAATATTCATATGCCACCTTATACAGAAGGTTGTTATCAAGCACTCTTAACACACCCTCTCTCTTAGAATGTGCATGCACATGATTGCTTCATTGCGTTTGGAGGGGAAACAGCTCTCCGACTCTCCTGAGCATCAGGAGATGAGATTTTCTTTTTCTTGTGAAGACGGTGAATGAAATGCTTTTGCTCAGTCTTTTATTAGGATCATCTCCGACTCCAAGACTCCTGATGAATAAACACATGTATCCATAAATGCATACACACATAAAGGAAGAGATGATTACACAGTGCTGTTATATGTGTGCAAATGTTGGCTTGGTGTGTTTGACTGCTATGTGTGTTGTGCTTGGCGAGACAGACTGACGAATTAGCCTTCAATGAAGCGAGGTAATGAGAAATTTGAAGCTCTGCCATAATTCATAATGCTTTGGTTTTTCCAATTACCAGCACATCTGTCTGATCTGCAAAGCAATGTTCTGCTGGATCTGAAAACACAACAGCAAAATGAACATTTCACACACTACTGCAGCAATAGCTCACAGATATCATATCTGGCTGAGAAATAAGAGAAACCTTTGAGAATACTAAGGTAAGGCATCATCTGGGTTCACACACACAGCAAGAGAAAAAGCTGAGTCTGCAGTTCTGGCTATTGCTCTGCAAGAGCTGCATATTGTTATGGAAATGAGAGGCAAATGTGTGTCATTGGCACAGGAGCGCAGAGGAGAATGGATCTCTTTTCCCTCTGGGGCAAGAGAGGAAAAGAGCAAATGATAATGTAATAACTTATAATGTCATCATTTGTCAGTAATGTCACAAATGTCACTCTAAATGAGTCAAAAGAGCCAAAACATCTACTAAAGTCATAATGACATTTCTCTGCTTCTAGTGAGAGGTCTGAGGTTTGTTTGGCCTACATTGGCAATAAGACTGGAAGCAGGGGAAACTACTAGTTTTGTATACCTTATAACAGCTTCAGATATGTCTTACATGTTATAGCTTGTTAGTTGGTAGCATTGGTAAGGTTTTGCTGTGAGGCAGATGGTGTTCAGACCTGGCAAACCTACTATAACAACAAGACTTTTTTACACATGCAGTAGCCTACCAACTGTACGCTGTGATTGTTGTCCAAGAAATACCCCAAAGCTAACACCTAAAATTACAATGTGCCATTGTTACTTCTTCTATTTCTGCAAATACACATCATATGTAGATTAGACCGCTTTAAACTTTGGAGCTTTGGAGGAAATGTTTTTCCACTTTTGAAGCATTTATGCAAGCAGCTTCACCCTGCTTTCAGTCATTGTGCTAGACTGAAGATGTCCAGGACTTGTGGATGTGACATCACCCTCTGCACACATAGACCAAAAGGTAAACGTATTATGTAGTTTGATTTAATTAAAGATACTTTAGATAGCCTACTTTTTTTTCAGGAGGTTCTGCATGTGATGACGTTTTGCTTTTGTACTGTTTACCTGCATTTGTCACTACTCAACATGCCTCTTTGACCTCTATTAATGTAAATAATTATCTTGGTTGACAGTGAAGTCACCCAACTAGTGTGTAAATGCTGAAGTGTGTACATGTCATGATCATGACCGTGATTAACATAACACATTGTCCAATGGCTGCTTTGCTTTCTGGCCTATTAAGGCTACTGTGGGAGCAGAGGTTAGTATCTCTGCCCATTGAAATATGGATCCTCCTGTACAATTGGTGGATTTCTCCTCTGCCCATTTTGTTCTCTGTTTTCTTTTGATTATCAGCTCTCCTCACTGGAGAGCAGTTGCATATATGGTATGTAATTGGCTAATTTTGGAACAAAGACAAGGAAGCGTCAAGGGTCACCAGTCTAATTCAGCTGCCTGTCAGCAGAAAGATGAAGAAAAGAAAGACTCCTAAAGTCTTTGCTATTTTTTGCTGCAAATGAACTGCACGACTTCTCCAGGGTAACAAATTGGTATTATTAATAAAAGGACTTAGTGAACGACAGTCTCACTTTACAACACTAGTGAAGGGATAGTTTCTGCTAACCTTCACGAGGACTCGGCACTGTGCTGACCCTGGATGACTAACCTGCCAGTCACTGCAGGCACTTTATCAGCCCCCTGGGAACTACAGGGCAATGGTGCTACCATCTGCTTTCCCTGCCACTGATACATGGTATTATCACAGAATTTATATGTGTTTGCAGCCAATCTCCAAGGGTATTAGAACATCATTACTGCCCTTCATGATTTCATCAAAAGTCTCCCACTGAGTCCAGGATCAGGAGGCAGGAAATGCAGAACACAGTGATCAGGCAGTAGCACTCTGTGTATAGTAGGACGTGGTGAATGCTGTAGAAATTCAGCAAGTGAACCATGTTAATTGCTCAACCAGCAGATGTTTAAAAGACGTGGCATGCTCTCTATAGTCCCCTTAGTCAAGCTCCTTGGGCTAAATGCAATAGGTTAGCCTACATTTCAGTTCTTATTCTAGCATCTGCTGTGTTCTCATGAAATGTATGCAGATGTGAATCAGATACAAACACAGGCTCTTGAAGACTGTCGTCACAAGAAAAACGACAGCATTAGGCAGGAAGTTCCTGTTTTCACATACCATTTTACCACTAGCAGTCAACGTTGGTTCCTTACCATTACCGCAACCATTGCGTTGCATCTCTATGTGGAACTGTATTGTGCTGCTGTATGTTCTCTTTCCTCCTGCTCTCTCTCTCCCGCTCCCCCCCTCCCCCTTCAACCCAACCGGTCG
>VMKM01001912.1:0-102004 GCA_008360985.2 Macquaria ambigua | reverse complement strand
ATGAGTATACAAATGAGCGTGTGATGCAACGCAGCGTCTTTTCAAGCTACTTTCCACAGAAACATGAGAAACACAACATGTATTCACACTATATGTTCATTCATTCATTAACACCTGTAAACAGGAGCACAAATAAAAGCTTCTTCAGTTATCAAAGACAAACACTTAACATTTGTCTTTCAGTAAATACATGATCCTCCAGGCCACATGTCACAGTGTCAGACCAGGACCCTGCACGGTCAGACCAGACCAGACTACACCACGGTCACATGACTTCAGCGTCTCCACCACTGAGCTTCCAGCGCTGACCTCTTCTACAAAAGCCTTTGGGAAAGTTTGAGTTAGAACAGTTTGCAGTATAAACCCAACGAGGCTGTAAAGGCGGACGAGTGAGTAGATGAGTTTGTGTTCGGCGTGATGACGTTTAATGTCCCAGACAACCTCTGTAGTCTCATTTAGACACTTGTTAGGAACCGCCTTTTTTAAGACACAGAAAAGCTTCAAAATTCACGAGTGGAGTATTTACTGACGGATTTTATGTTGCAGAACAAAACGCTTGTGTTAACCACAGACCTTATTTCAGGCATCGAACCAAAAACCCATTCAAGAAACCCACTCACTTCCAGACGAGGGAACAGGAAGAGCTAACATGCTAACTCATTTCAGGGTGCAGGCATGGATGTATTATAAGAACTGGATACCAGATCCAAAGATAGAGCCTATTCAGTCTGATGAGAATTGCTCGCCTGGCGCATACGCCGAAAAAGTTCCTATCTTCCGGGTTTTACTTCTGGGTTATTCGGCCCACTGAATATGCGCAGGAGTGTTTTCCCCCGCTGGCCCCGCCCACGAGTTCCCGCTCAGCCCATAGACTTTACATTGTGATGACGTCACAGATCTCTTTTCTTGGCTCGAGGAAAGTTTTACAAATATAAAACCTCCATGGATCAAAAATGCATAATAGAAAGAGTCATAATGGAGCGTGTTTGCAGTTGGAGGTGTCCTGTCAACAGTTTGACAGACGTCTTTTATAATGGAGGTCTATGGGGAAAATGCTTTTTGGGCCACAGGGGAATTTTTCGCTGCAATACTGCGAGTGGCCACTGGGAAACACTGGAAGCAAGGCTGAGCGGCAGCGCCGTATCCAGTTCTTATTATACATCCATGGGTTCAGGACTCAGTCTGGCAGAACTCTCTAATAATTACAGTAATAATTAGAACAGCACCTTGCGGCCTCTTCCTCTTCCTGGGCTGAGTGAAGTCAGGGAAGAGGAGGAGCCTGCGCCTCCTCTGCTGGCCAATCAGGAGCAGCGCTCCATCCTTTTCCCTCGGCTCCTCGAAGATCGTCTCCAGACTCCTGTGGGACGACAGCATGGCATGCTGGGAGATGTAGTTTATACAGCAGATTTAACTGGAATTAATAGCCATACAAATATGGGATTTGTAGTTTTTGACCTGTTGGTAGTGGGGGATTTGTAGTTCTTGTTGGTGTAAATCTCCTCCAGACTGAACTCTTTCTTCTTTAACCTGAAAACAAATCAATAAATGTGACTTTTTTCATTCTATTTTAATAATTTCAGTGACATTTATGACTGTTTTTCTAGTTGTATTTCCTGTGCTTCCACCACCCGCTCTCCTGACCTTTTGACCTTTGGCAGTCCCATCGGTGTGAGGGGCGTTTCCCGCGGTGACGCCCGGCGGATTCGTATCTGAGAGACTCGTTTCCCTCGCTGAGAAGAAGAAATACAAATAAAGGAGAGAAATTCTGAAAAATATTTGAGAAGGACTGAGCGCCATCAGCAGGAACAAGGACAGAAAATATCAAAAGTGAAATTAAATAACAAAAGTTGAAGAAAATTTAATTGAAATTAAACAGAAAAAGAAAATCAGAAGAAAAGGAGAAAAACTCCACCTCTCCATTTGTGCTAAGAAACTCGGAACCTGCTGCTGATTGGCCGGCGGGGAACGGCGCAGACAGTCCATTGGCTGAACACAGGGGGAGGGACAGGGGCCGTCGTCGGGGTAAGACAAGGCTCCGGGAGCTGTGATTGGCCCGCTGCTTCTGCTGTCGCTGGGCAGAAAAAGTTGGGCTGCAGACACAGAAGTGATTTCAAGAATTGTTACAGACTTCCAAAATTAAAACGTAATGTTTAAAAAATAAACTTCAGGTTCATAACTTATTTTTAAGGTTTATTTGTAGTATAAGCACTATAACAAGTGACAGAATTAGGAAATTTAAAATGGATAAAAACTAAAACAATGAATATCGTCATTTTGTATTAAAATTACCTTGATGTAGGCGTTCGCACGTAACTGCAAAGACAAAACATTGTAAAAATGTAATTCCTGTTGACAGTGTATCAAATAACACCTGATACTAAAACTGATCATATATTATAATATATATATACATACATATATATACATATATATATATATATATAAAATATAAAAATAGCATGAACATGTAATTACACGTTACAATGAACTAATGATTATTAATGACTATTAATTATGAATATTAATGAGGATTCGTGTAAATGTAATTTTATTTAAATTTTAAATTTACAGAAAAAGCCTCATTGCGATTAAAAATCTCTTTTATAAGAGTGCCGGGCAGCAGCACATTAACCATGTGAGAGTAATGGAGTCCTGGATCACACAGGGGCAGGCCGTCCTCCACCCTAAAGGCCTTTACACACCGGGGATGGAGCGACAAAAAAGAATATTTACTCTAGTCCCTCCAAAAGTAATCTCCTCCCTGTCCTGCAGCTGATGCTGCTCCACACGTCTTCGTCAGATAAAACAGCCGACAGGTCTGGAGTTGTGACATGACGTCAGAAAAATCGACCTCGTTCCAAAAAAAATGACATTGCTTTTTTGCAGCGTAATAATCGCTTTCTGTGTGAAAGTGCTCGAAACAAAAACAAGAGTTTGAAAAAATATAATGACGTGCGAAAACCCGCCTGCGGTGTGTGAAGGCCTTAACCCGAAAGCAACAGACTAATAGACTCGACCAACCAGTGGTCGCTGCTCAGACTGGACGGGGCCGTCCAGTCCTTCAGGGGCCGCAGGGGACTCCCACAAGCTCCGCCCCTCACCGACTCAGACATCGTCTCCACGGCAACCGCTGATAGCTGCAGCATGGGGGCGGGGCTAAATGAGGAGGAGGAGGAGCAGAGCCATAGGCGGAGAGCACTGTGATTGGAGTAGAGGGAGAGGGGAGGGGTGAAGTCAGAGAAACGCCATTGGCCTGAAGAGACGCTGAGTGCTTCTGATTGGCTGCAGGTCCGACCACTCTGGGCTGACTGCAGGACGTGCAAGGCATGCTGGGAAGAGGAGCCGGAGATGCTAGAAGGAGAAATTCATACAATTTATGAATATTCGGTTTTTATTACTATAATCTAAGTAAACTGAAACACACAACAAGAATAACCAATCCTACAATTATACTGTATGTACACACACACACACACACATATATATAGTATATATATTTGTGTGAGTGTATACACATATACTGTATATGTATATATGTATGTACAGTATGTATGTATATACAGTATATCTATATCTCTCTCTCTCTCTATATATATATAAACACAGTATATATATATATATATATATATATATATATATATATATATATATATATATATATATATACACTGCTGCTCATAAAGTTGGAATAATGTTGTTTTCAGACACATTCCTCTTTTTATTCCTTTTTATACACATCAGTAATCACCTTTGACCAGGTGCAATGATTACATACTGAGTCCCAGTTACCAAGGTGAAATGAATTCATGCTCAATTGTTTGGCGCTATAAAAGGTAAGATATTCGCTGTCCTTTTCCTGCTTAAAGTCTATATGCAGTAAGTCCACGTTTTCAGAATTGGCTGTATAATTTTCAACCAAATTTGACACAGAAGTTCCCTAGGCTCGTCCGACGCAACTGGCAATACGCCAAAGAGTGCTTGCACGCCGACAGGACGGACACAAACAAGCCAACATTGCTGATTTCCTTGGAATATCGCAGAGTGCGGTCTGTAAAATCCTCAAACATCATCGAGAGGAGGGTCATTTGAGGCCACGAAAATCTCCAGGACGACCATGACTTACTACCAGACAAGATGATCGGCAACTGCTTAATCTGTGCTGTAGAAATCGGAAAATGCCAGCGAGCCACCTTCATCGTTTGTGGAGAAGACACCATGAAATCAACGTTTCCCGCCAAACTGTAAATCGAAGATTGCTTCAGCATGGTTACCGAGCAAGACGAATGACCAAGTGTCCATGCCTAACTGTTCAACACAGAGTTGCTCGACTTCGCTGGGCTAGGGAGCACAGAAGATTACAGCTTGGGCACTGGCGATATGAACCCTATCGAGCATGCCTGGGATGTCTTAGGCCGAGCCCTTAATGAGAGGGACAATATTCCTCAGAGTCTACAGGAATTAGCCTGGGATCTGACCGAAGAGTGGGACGCCCTGCCCATCAACAAGCTTGTGGACAGTATACCACGACGTCTTAACGCATTGATCCGTGTCAGGGGTGGCCATACTCAATATTAGTGACTGAGTGACATTTGAAAGAGTAATATTGGACATTCTTATGCATGAAATCCCCTCGAATATGTGTTTCCTGTTAAATTGACCAAGGTTGAACAATTGAAACAAAGCCCTTAATCCTATTGTTCAATACCCCCAATTTTGTTTAAGCCTGAATACACAGTTTGCAAAGGTTAATTGTGGTTTAATTTTCACTGTGATATGTTTGGAAGAGATTGATCAATAAAGTTTTGAGAAGATATACACTTTATCTATCAAGAATAAATCACATTGTCACAATCATTTCATGAGAAGAGGTAAAAAATATTTTATTCCAACTTTATGAGCAACAGTGTATATACACTGTATATATATCTGACAGGTGCCATTGTAACAAGATAATCAATGTTCCTCCATTATGACCAGCCAGTGGTCATAATATTATGGCTGATCGGTGTATATAATTATTATAAATAATTAAAAAAACAAAACAACCATAAATTATTATAATTACATCATAATTATATGATTGATTCAGAATTACTTATAATTTATTTATAATAGTTTATATTATTCAAATATAATTTAAAAACTTTTATAGTAGTCATCTAGAATATGAGCTTTTATTTACAATTGATTTATAGTTTATACAAGTACATTTTACATTTTTTATAATAATGTATATATTTAAAATGATCCAAAATATTTTTTATATTTAATATTTATCATCAATTGTTATTATTATTATTATTACATATTTACACTTTATGTTTAATGTTATAATAATAATTTAGTTAAGGATCATTTAAGTACCTTTAGATTTATAGGATTCGATATAAAAACATTTATAATCATCTTGATTATCATTATTTACTATATTTATCCCATATTATTTAAATTTAGTTTAAAAATGTAATCTAATGTTTCAGGTTTTTATAGAATATTGTATACATTTAAAATCAGTACATTTATACACATTTAGGTTGATAAGATTTATATAATGAATCACATCATTTATAATCAATCATATGACCTACACATTATAATTGATCCACAAGTTATTCATAACTTGAATCATTGAAATCTAATTGAAGAATCTTAAGTTTATTTCCTCTCACCTGTGCAGCAGCAGCGGTGCTCGGTAACCGTTCTGCCTGACGACACTAACGGCCTTCTCTGATTGGCTGGCTCCTTCACCCTCTCTTCTTCTGTGTTTCCTGTTGTTGAAGTTGTGCAGAGTGAGTGGCACCTCCTCCTCTGCTCCTCCTCCTCTGAAGGAGACTGCCATCCGCCCCACAAATCTCCCAGCATCCTCCTCTTCTTCATCTTCTTCTCTGTTTTCTGGAAAAATCCTTTTCTCTCTTCCTCTGTGGTTCTTCCTCCTCCTTTTCCTCCCCCTCCCCTCGCCCTCCCCCTCCCCCTCTCCTCTACTCCCACAACTCTGTTCTGATTGGCTCAAACTAGAGGAAAGAGGAGGTGTGGGTGAGTCCTCGCTGTCTGATGAAGATGATGATGAAGAGGAGGTGGTAACAGGTGAGATGTGGGCGGGGCTACAGGGGAAAGCAGCCGCACCTGAAGAAGAATAAAAAGAGAGAGCAGAGAAAGAGTCAGCTTCCTGTCCCATCAGATCAGGTCAGAAGAACGTCTGAGTGAGCTCACTGCCCCACAATGCATTGCGTCTGTTCAGACGATGTGGGAGCTTTTGAGTCCGGCTGTTAAAATGTCACTTTATTAAGTTTGAAGATTTTTCCAGGTGAAAAAGTGACCGTATGATGTCAGAGATGATGTCAGAGATGTGAGGGAGCGGCCGTCAGTCATGTGACTGCGTCAGTGGGAACAGCCTGCTGTGTGATTGGTTAGACTCGGGTTTGACTGTTGCTCCTGGAGGAGGAGGAGGAGATAAAGGAGCACACTCACCAAGAGAACAGGCTGCTCCTCCTTCTTCTCTGTTCTGCCTGCTCCTCTTCTTCCTCCTCTTCCTCCTGCTCCTCCTTTCCAGAGAGTCCAGACGACGACCGAGGGAGGCCAGAGCTCCTCGCAGGAGGCGTCGCACCTCCAACCGGTGAGCTGAGAGGAGGCGAGGAAGGAGGGAGGAGCAGGGGCAGGTGGGAGGATGAGGAGGAGCAGAAGAAAGAAGAGAAGGAGCTACAGGAGGAGGAAGAGAAACATGAGGTGAAGACGAGGGAGGAGGTGGAGAAAGGAGGGGTGGAGAGGCAGGAAGAGAGGAGGAAGAAAGAGCAGAACAAATGGCAGAAGTATGAGGAGTACAAGGAGTAAAGAAGACAGAAGGAGGAGGAGGGAGAGAACCAAGAGAAGAAGAATGATAAAGGAGAGGAGGAAGAGGAGCCGAAGAAAACGGAGGAGAATTGTGGGGAGAAGGAGGATGTAAAGAAGAAGAAGAGACAGAAGGAGAAGCAGGAGGAGGAGTACAGACTGAATGAGGAGACAACAAGGGAGAAGGTGGAGGATGGAGGGATGGAGGACAGGATGAAGAAAGAGGAGAAAAATGGGATGAAGGTGGAGGAGAAACAGAATAAGGAGCAGGAACGATGGAGACAGGAGGAGTAGAGGAGGAAGAAGAAGGGAGAGGAAGAGGAGGAGGGTGAGAACAAGGAGGAGGAAGAAGAGAAGGAGCAAAAGAAGGAGGAGAAGAAACAGGAGTGGAAGGTGAAATAAAAGGAGTAGAAGAGACAGAAGAAGGAGGAGGAGGAAGAGAAGAAACAGGAGGAGGAGGAGGAGGAAGAAGAGAAAAAACAGGAGGAGGAGGTGAGGGAAGGAGGGACAAGAGGAGAGGAGGGACAGGAGGAGAGGAGGAAGGAACATGAGAAAAAGGGGAGGATGTAGGAGAAGTACAAGGAGCAACAAAGACAGGAGGAGGAAGAGGAGGAGGAAGAGTGTTGGGAGCAACAGAAGGAAGAGGAGAGACAGAAGATGAAGGAGGTGGAAGAGGAGAAAGGAGTGACACAGGAGGAGGAGTGGAGAAAGACATAGAAGAAAGAGGAGCAAGAGTAGGAGGTGCAGGGGACGGAAGAGGAGGAAGAGTGAAAGAAGAGGAGAGGAAGGAGGGAGGAGGAGTTAGAGACGGAGGAGAGGAAGAAGAGGAGGCACAGGGAGGAGGAGGAGAGGCCTGTGAAGAGGAAGAGGAGGAGGAGCTCCAAGGAGGCACAGGAGGAGAGAAAACTCCTGAAGGAGGAGAAACAGCAGTCAGTACTCACTCTCTCTCTCTCTGACTCTGCATGTAAATACAAGGTCTCTCGCCCAAATCTCACTTTGAAGAAACACATTCAGATTTACAACCAAAGAAACGAGATCAAAGAACCAACACGCACCTGTTTGTGTCTCGTCGCCATCATCATCAGCCAATGGGAGAGCAGGAGGCGGAGTCACTGCTGTCCGGCCCCGCCCCCTGTCATCACTCTCATTCAGTGTCAGCGGTCGAGTGAGCATGGCGAAGACTGAGCGAGAGAGAGAGAGCATGTTAATACTCATCAGGTGTATAAATCATCAAGCTCAGCTTTCCACACATTTAAATGACGAAGAGTTGTCAGGACGCGTCAGTGCAAACCTCCAGGTGTGCTCATGACATCAGCCGACCGACACAAGAAGTCTCTAAACATCGACATTCAGCCCGTTAAGAAGACCGAGCTGAACACCGTCTAACGGGTCCATCCGGACGACTGAAGCTGGCTAACCCTAACCCAGCCTGCGGCTCGCTGTTCAGCCAGAGTTCATGTTTGTTGTAAAAGAGATCAGAAGAGCAGAGAAAGACAAAACAACCCCCCCCCCTTCCGATTTCACCCGAACACCATCTTAAAATATTCTGCAAGTCCAGATGACCTGAATATGGAATATTATATCATTCTAAAAGGTGTACTTGAAGTTTGTATCTGTAAGCTTAGTTTTGCAAACTTGTACATTTTGTTTTCTGTCTGCAAACTCCGTTTTGCCAGTCTGTGCATTCAGACACAGGCTTGCAAACTCGTTTTCATAGTCGTGACGGCAAAAGTACTTAAGCGCGTGTGCTCGCACAAGCTTACGGACTTTTGACACATTTACTACATGGTTTGTTTTGTACGGAGCCCCGGAGTGGCCATAGAGAGGAAAAAAAAAATATTTCAAGGCCACGTTTTACTACAGAGGGCTCGAAATGCTATTGCATGCGCACGAGATACAATTCGTTACCATGTTTTGATTAATTTGTTACCACGTTTTGATTAATTCGTTACCACGTTTTGGTTAATTCATTCGCATGTCTTAATCCAAATATACCCACTGTGCGTAAAGACACACACAACTCATTCAACAACACCGTTAGCTATCCCCTAAATACAAAAAAGAATATTTACGGACTGAGGTTTTACGGCAAACTCATATGTGTACCACGTTACGCATACAAGTGCCTTACGCGCGTTCCTCCAGGAACAAGCGGTGCCCGTACACCAAATACCAGACGCTTGAGCTGGAGAAGGAGTTCCTGTTAAACATGTACCTCACACGGGACCAACGGCATGAGGTGGCACCTTAACCTGACGGAGCAGCAGGTGAGTTTGCCGAAAAACCTCAGTCCGTTTTCTGACAACTTGGCAGACAATCTTAGTGTATTCCAACCTTCTGCCCTGAAGGCATATTAGGGCTAGTTAAAAACAATGCAAATATTAGAGAAAAGGTCCACAGTTAATGCATGAACATGATTAATTTAGAATGTAAGAGAGCAAACCCATAGACAATGGAGTTACTGAATGTTTTATAAAAAAAGAAAGTATATATAAACAGCTGGCAAATAGCTCTTTTTTGTATTTAGGGGATAGCTAACGGTGTTGTTGAATGAGTTGTGCGGTAGGTATACTTGGATTAAGACGTGTGCACGAATTAACCAAAACGTGGTAACGAATTAATCAAAAAATGGTTAACGAATTAATTAAAACGTGGTAATGAATTGTATCTCGTGCGCACGCAATAGCATTTCGAGCCCTCGATGTAGTAAAACGTGGCCTCGAAATATTTTTTTTTTCTCTCTATGGCCACTCCGGGGCTCCGTAGTTTTGTACACAGGGTTTCGCAAAAGAAACAGGGTATCCGCAAGAGAGGGAGGGCGGGATCTCCAGCTTCTGACCAATCAGTGTCTTTGAAATTGCTCAGCACAACACAGCTAGCTGGTCAACACTGTCAGTCAACCATCATGCTCAGTCAACATAGAGCCATGTAAAGAGATCCAACCCCTGAACACACACTGTTATATTTTAAAGATTTATTCTCTATAGCCCCTGATTAAGCTACATTGACTTTTATTGAAGTTTTTCTTATGTTTTAATATTTTTCATTTACCTTTTCATATTTCATTTGATTATTTAATTTATTGTATTCTTTTTCACACATTGGAATCTTAATTTGTATTTCCTCGCCCCATCCGTGGAATTACTGGATATTCTGGTCAAAGGTGCCCTCATCTTTGTCCACGCAGTAAAACGCCGGAGGAGAGGGAAACATGCCGGTGTGCTAGTGCGTCTTCACCGGTGTGGACTTCGAACATTGCTACTGGCAATATTTCTCTCCAATGTGCGTTCACTGTTCACTAACTTCAGCTTCTGGTGGGGAAAAACAGAGATGTTTCTTCATCTTCCATTTTGTGTTTCACGGAGACGTGGCTGTGTGGATCGGTACCGGACTCTGTGCTGCAGCTGGCAGGATTCCAACTTTTCAGAGCGAATTGTGACACAGAACTCTCAGGCAAAACGAAAGGTGGAGGTATCTGTTTCTTCACTAACAGTGGCTGGTGTAACGATGTGACAGTGATTCAACAGTACTGTTCTCCTGATCTGGAATCATTCTTCATCAACTGTAAACCCTTCTACTCCCCCTGTGAGTTCATCTTATTCACTCTGGTCTGTGTTTACATTCCACCGCAGGCCAACGTGCAGGAGGCACAGCGCATGCTCGCCGACCAGATACTGTGTGTGGAGCAGACAAACCCAGACTCCTTAGTTATTGTCCTCGGTGACTTTAACAAAGGTAATCTCACCCACAAACTCCCAAAATACAGACAGTTTATTAAATGCCTGACCAGAGAGGAGAATGTTCTGGATCACTGTTACACTACAGTCTGCAGTGCCTATCACGCCGTCCCCACGCTGCACTGGGACACTCTGACCACGTCATGGTCCACCTGATTCCTACATACAGGCAGAAATTAAAGATCTCTAAACCTGTTGTGAGGACATCAAAGCAGTGGATCAGTGAAGCCATGGAGGATCTTCGTGCGCACTTGGACTGTACTGACTGGGATGTTTTCAGGACTGCTGCTAAAAGTCTGGATGAGTTTACAGAGGCTGTGACATCATACACCAGCTTCTGTGGGGGCTGCTGTGTACCATCACCCACCAGGGTGAGTTACAACAATGACAAACCCTGGTTCACAGCTAAACTCAGACAGCTACGGTTGGAAAAGGAAGAAGCGTTCAGGAGTGGGGACAGGGCCAGGTTTAAAGAGTCAAAGTACAGGTTTAGTAAGGCAGTGAGAGAAGCTAAATTACTGTACTCTGAGAAACTCCAACACCAGTTCTCAGCCAACGGCTCTGCTTCTGTCTGGAGGGGGCTCAGGCAGATTACCAGCTACAAACCTAAAGCCCCTCACTCCATTAACAACTTGCGCCTGGCCAATGACCTGAATGAGTTTTACTGTCGCTTTGAAGGTCAGTGGGACAGTCCTGACACCATCCCCCGTGACACTATCCACCAGCTCCATCCCACCATCTCCATCTCCCCCACCACAGCAGGGGCCTGGGCCCCCCACGACTGCCCACCTTAGAGGACCACAGAACTTAATGACTACAGACCCGTCGCCTTGACCTCTGTGGTAATGAAGTCATTTGAGCACCTTGTGCTTTCCCACCTGAAAGCCATCACTGACCCTCTCCTGGACCCACTGCAGTTCACCTACAGAGCCAACAGGTCTGTGGACGATGCAGTAAACATGGCCCTCCACTTCATCCTCCGGCACCTAGACTCCTCAGGAACCTATGCCAGGATCCTGTTTGTGGATTTTAGCTCTGCCTTCAACACCATATCCCGGTTCTGCTGTAGGACAAGCTCTCTCAGCTGAATGTCCCTGACTCCACCTGCAGGTGGATCACAGACTTCTTGACGGACAGGAAGCAGCATGTGAAGCTGGGGAAGCATGTCTCTGACTCCCAGACAATCAGCATCGGTTCCCCTCAAGGCTGTATCCTTTCCCCCCTACTCTTCTCCCTGTACACCAACAGCTGCACCTCCAGTCAACAATCTGTCAAGCTCCTGAAGTTTGTGGACAACACCACCCTCATTGGGCTCATCTCTGGTGGGGATGAGTCCGCCTACAGGTGGGAGATTGTCCATCTGGTGACTTGCAGACGGAACAATCTGGAGCTCAATGCTCTAAAGACAGTGGAGTTGGTAGTGGATTTCAGAAAGAACACAGCCCCACCCGCCCCCATCACCCTGTGTCACTCCCCAGTCAGCACTGTGGAGTCCTTCCGCTTCCTGGGCACCATCATCAGCCAGGACCTCAAGTGGGAGCTGAACATCAGCTCCCTCACCAAGAAAGCCCAGCAGAGGACTGTACTTCCTGCGGCAGCTGAAGAAATTCAACCTGCCAAAGACAGTGATGGTGCACTTCTACACCGCCATCATTGAGTCCATCCTCACCTCCTCCATCACCATCTGGTACGCTGCTGCCACTGCGAAGGACAAGGGCAGACTGCAGCGTATCATTCGCTCTGCAGAGAAGGTGATTGGCTGCAATCTGCCTTCCCTCGAGGACCTGTACACCGCCAAGACCCTGAGGCGTGCAGGAAAGATTGTGGCTGATCCCTCCCACCCTGGTCACAAACTCTTTGAAACACTCCCCTCCGGCAGGAGGCTGCGGTCCATCAGGACCAAAACCTCACGCCATAAGAACAGTTTCTTCCCATCTGCAACTGACCTCATCAACATGGTCTCTACACGTTATATTAACGTAAGCCTCCTGCGTTACATTAATGTATGTAGACTCCATACTGTGAACTTTTGCACATCCTTCAGTTTATATTTTGCACATTCTGCACAAAATGTACAGCTTTTTTTTTCATATTATTGTACAGTTTTTTCTAATTTTATCTTATTCTATTTTATGTCTCCACATTTTTTATTGCTAATTTCTCTATTTTATATTTGTATTCTTGACTTGCTTTTTTACAGTACTTGCTTTTAGTGGCTTTATTTAAATATCTGTATATATTTATGCTTATTTATGCACCAATACATCAAAGCAAATTCCTTGTATGTGAAAACCTACTTGGCAATAAATCTGATTCTGATTCAAAGATGTTCATTTCATGTCCACAAGCTGGTTGTCTGTATGTTTATAATGTTCAATAAAAAAAAAAGATATCCAACCCTGAAAGATGGACTCCACCAGGCCTCTGTGACACCAGTAAGTCAACAAAATACATCAACTTGTGTCAGAAAAGGTACAAAAAACACGACTGACGGTGTTGACTAGCCAACTGTGTTGTGCTTAGCAATTTCAAAGACACTGATTGGTCAGAAGCTGGAGGTCCTATCCTCCCTCTCTTGCGGATGCCCTGTTTCTTTTGCGAAACCCTGTTTACAAAACACACCATGTAGTAAATGTGTCAAAAGTCCGTAAGCTTGTGCGAGCACACGCGCTTAAGTACTTTTGCCGCCGCGATTGTGAAAACGAGTTTGTAAGCCTGTGTCTGAATGCACAGACTGGCAAAACGGAGTTTGCAGACAGAAAACAAAATGTACAAGTTTGCAAAACTAAGCTTACAGATACAAACATAAATGTACAAGTTTGCAAAACTACGGTTACAGATACAAACCCCTGTTTTCAAGTACACCTTTTAGAATGATATAATATTCCATACCCGAAAGGTCTGGATTTGGATCAGCTCTGCAAAGAGGGCATCGGGATCTCAAACCTGACTCATTCATTCTAAACCGTGACAAGAACGGAGCAAAGCGTTTCACCATGACGTTCACCTGAGAAACAAGAAACCTGGACAGCCAGGAGATCCGCTCTGCCCGCTAGCATCTCTCCAAAACACTATTCCTCCTGCTGCAAAAGCCCCTTCACCACAGCCCAGGAAGGGAACCAAAGCCACCAGCTGTTACAGATGTTACCCAGGCGGAGGCAATGACACCCCCCCCCTACACCAACCAGAACCAGTCTGATGCGGGACTCGAGGTGACGAGGGGCATCAGTGAGATGCTCTCTACAAACCTACAGAGACTCGGTGAACTGTGATTTAAACAAAACCCTGTTTGTCTTGCGGGTCTGAGGAGGCCATCCCTGCAGAGCAGGAACCGCAGCGTCTGATTGGCTGCTCACTCACCAGGATCATACACTGTCAACACTGGCTGCACAATAAATGGAAACATAAACGTCCACGAAGGTGTAGCCCTACACAAAGCAGCAGGCTAGTGTGCAGGTAAAGGTTGATGTGTTGCTTGACAACACGCGACCGAATCACACCAGGCTGATGTTCAGGAAACAGCTGGATATTCTTAAGTCGACATCACGACATTTCTTTGGCAAATCATTTTTACAAAATTGAAATTACAAAAATTCTAATTATCAATAGTTCAAATTATTTTTAACATAAAAGGCTGAAATTATAAAATATTCTTATATAAATGAAATTTCTTCTATATAATGATTTGCAAAAATATTTTTAAATTATCTAAATAAATGTGTGTCAATAATGTCAATATCATTAAGATGTATATTATTAAGTAAAAGTAAGTTATTATTATTAACTTCCACTTAAATAAAACAAAACAAAATGAAGTCAACAAATAAAAAACAAAACATTTCAGCAAAGCTCCTCTCGCGAGATGTCACCCACTCCTGCTGGTAAAATCCCAGAAATATTCCTGTAAATCTGAAGCTGTTTTCACTGTCAGCTGATTAACGGATGATTTTGACGGTTTATTTCGTCACAGTGGGATTTTGTGTGATGTAACACGCAGGGAAACTTAGAGAAAGCGGGGATGTTGCGGGTCGAAGTGAGGATAAAACGGGAATTGGGGGAAATAAAGGAAACTGATCGAGCTAGCAGCGACTAGCTGCCGTTAGCAGGCTTTACTGTGTGTGAAGCTGTTAAACCGGGACAAACCGGGACATTTTAACGGTTAATTTTACCTTCTTCAAGCCCCGCGGGTCCGTTAGTCTCCGTTAAATCCTCTTATCTTTCATTTTAGGCAGTTTACCGGCTGGAAATGCCAAATGTGGCCGGTATTTCCAGAGGAATCGGTGTCTCTGTTATCGCCGCAGACCGGCGTCAAGCTCACGAAAGCAACACCGACGTAACTTCCGGTGGGGGCATCAAAATAAAAGATCCTGGGCGATAGGATAGCGGAAATTAAGTGGTAATCACGCAAAAGATACGAGACCTTTCAAGTTAAAGCACGTAATGACAACAACTAGTTAACTGGCTGCTGGAGGGAGTAAAAGCACACAAACTGAGCAATATGGAAATAAACACGTAACATCACAAACTGGCATTGGATGTGGACGGCCAGCGATATCAGTGAGATGAGGTGTCTGCACAGAGCCCAAAGCCACAGCCTGTTCACCTGATACAGAAGTATCTGGCCATACCACCAGACTGCAGCTTCTTCGCTCCTCGACTCCCCCCCATCCTCTGCACACCACCGGAAATAAAGGACTCTCTCATCTGGCTCCACATGCTCCACATGTTCTAGATTGCACTATACATTTGACTGCATCTGTGAATGTTTACATTAAAGAGGTACTCTTTAAGTCACTGATATGACTCTGCTGTGATATATTAATATGGACATTTCATACCAAATTTATAAAAATCAGCATTTCATGGGTTGAAAATGTCTCAACACGCCATCTGCTATTTTAAATCACGCTGACAGTGAGTCAGGCTGTTGGGACCAGTCTACATCATGACATATTCTCATCAGTGTCAGTCAGTAACCCCTGACCCCTGACCTCACTACGTAGCCACGAGGCCATGCCCCCTACAGGTGTTGTCGTTCCCTCACTCATTGCAGTTTTTAATCTGCTGGGGGGGGTTACATGTTGTTCTTTTGCATGTTTACCACACCTTTACACTATACCCTAATTCCCACTAATACCTAAAGTCTTTCTTGCACTATAACTTGCATACTACACTGATGTGTGTGTGTGTGTGTGTGTGTGTAACTGTATATGTACCTTATAAATATGCCATTTTATTTCTTCCTTTAGTGCTACTTGTATATACTTTGTTCTCTTTTATTGTTTTATTCTGATTACAAATATTTGAATATCTGTTTATGGGTTTTCTGTGTCTAGAGTGGGGGGGGGGGGGGGGAGCAGTCCTGTATTGTATAATGACAATAAAGAAAAAAGCATTAGGAACCTTTCTCCTGAACCCATTATCATTCTGCTATAACTTTGTTTGTATTTCTTTAAACCATCAACCTTCATCTTGGGTGGCAATAAGTGCAAAATGTTACAGTAAAACATAGTTGAAAAGGAGAATTCTGACTGAAATAGTTGGCCAATGGCAGACTCATACCCACAGCCTACTTCCTCTGAGTCAGACTATGAGAAATGTAACACAATCAAAAATGTATTAATAAATGGAGGTCGATGTACAAACCCAATGATAATCTCAAAAGTCAGCCAAAGCTTTATAGACCATCTAACTATTCAATTCAATCCAGTTTTATTCATATAGTGCCACATCATAATGAAGTTATCTCAGGACACGTTTTCATACAGAGCAGGTCCAGACTGACTCTTTAGTAATACTAATAATAAGATCAATAATAATAACAGCAGGAACACGGGGGCAGCAGGTGCAACCATAGATCCAGACTCTACAGCTCCGGAGGCAGAAACACCTGCAGAAAGCAACAGAAGGAGAGAGAAAAGGGAGAGAAAGCACACAACTACGGGAAGAAACTGAATTAATAACAAGCATTGATGGATATGAGGGCGTACAGATGGAGAGGAAGAGGAGGAGAGAGGAGCTCAGTGCATCATGGGAAGTCTCCCGGCAGTCTAGGCCTATAGCAGCAAAACTAAGGGGTGGCTCAGGGGTCACCTGAGTCAGCCCTACTATAAGCTTTATCAAAGAGGAAAGTCTTAAGCCTACTCTTAAATGTGAGGAGGGGGTCTGCCTCCCGTACACAAACTGGGATCTGGTTCCACAGGAGAGGAGCCTGATAGCTGAAGGCTCTGGCTCCCATTCTACTTTTGGAGACTCTAGGAACCACAAGGAACCCTGCATTCTGGGAGTCGACCCTCTTGCCACTAACAGAGAGCTGAGCTTCAGCTTCTACTGTCCGGCAGAAGGTACAGATGAACTGCTTCCTGTCTGTATCAAGACCTTCAACAGCAAAGATGCCGGTGGCCATGGGTGTATGAGTGATATATGTGTGGGGGTGTGAGTATGACTGAAGCGTCTTCATGCCGTTGGTTGATCTTTTTTATGATTGGTGGTTTTTAATGTGTGCTGCTGGTTTTATGTCTTTGTCCTGTGTTGTTTATTTTTTAATATAGTGTGGAACTGCAGCGCAGAGTTCCACACTGATTTCCCCGCAGGGACAAATCAAGAATTATTGATCTTGACACAGAGGTACCTTTACAAAATGTGACAAACAATGAAGAGAATGCAAATCTATCTGTCTGTCTGTCTGATGTTGTGAATTATTGTCCAATCTGAGTGCAGCTCTTATCTTTAACTGACCTCTGATCAGTTTGGACTTTGGATCTGCAGCTGCAGTTTTGTGTTTGCAGAGTTTCAGTGGATTTCTGTTCGGCCTCAGAGACATAAACAACTGAATTCTTTGTAGGAATCTAACAGGATCATAATTGGTTTTGTGTTTTGACTCGTGATGCAGGTTTTCCCACCTGCTCTTCTTCTTCTTCCCTCCATCCTCCTGTTCCTCCATCTTTACACTCCAGCTGATGGTGGCCATGTTCTGGTTTTTCCAGGCGAGTACAGCCATTGGTTGAACATGCGGAGCATCATGGAGGAGATAGTGAGGAGGAACCACTCTGTCACTGTTTTAGTTGCCAATGCATCACCGTCCGTCAACTACAGCAACAGCCGTGATGCCGCCAAGTTCAACTTCCTGGTTTTCAAGGTGACGTCCAGGTCAAACATGACATGAGTTAACAGATTTTCAGTTACTTTCAATAAGTTTTTAATGACTTTCAATGGGTTTTAAACAAGTCTGATGTTTCTAACGTTTCTAGTGTTTCTGGAATAATTATTGTTATTTACAAGTGTATCATCAGTAGTATTTTTGTTTGTTTTGTTCTTCAGGTCCCGTTCAGCAGAGCTGAGCTTCACGGCCTCACTGAGGACTTCATCCATTTCTCCATGTATGAGTCTCATGTTTCGTCTCCGCTGCAGAAGTTTTTGAAGATGCGTGATTGGATGCGACAGTCAGTCGACTTCGGGATCCGACAGTGTGACTCCATGTTGAAGAATGAGCAGCTGATGATGACGCTGCGGGACGCTGCGTTTGACGCCGTCCTGCTCGACCCCATGGTGATGTGTGGCGACCTGGTGGCCGATATGCTCGGCCTGCCGCTTATCATCTCGCTTCGCTTCTCGTTCGGTGGCGTCCTGGAGCGACACTGTGGCCATGCACCGGCACCACCGTCCTACGTCCCGGCAGCTCCGCTGCCGTACAGCGACCGCATGACATTTCTGGAGAGGCTGATCAGCGCGGTGACATACATGTGGATGTCAGTGATGACTGAGGTGTTCTGGAGACTGACGCTGGATAACTACTACAGTGAGGTCAAAGGTCAGAGGAGCGGTAAAATGTGAATGTAACCTTAGCTTAGCTTAGGGTACAGTTAGCTAGTTGGCCGCCCTCGCCTTGCATCGGCCTTGGCTAGTAGAAAGAAATCCTTAGTCATAAACCTTTGCTTTGTACCGGTACATCATTTATTGTGGCTAAAATCAACACTGTCATCATACATAAGGTAGAATCATGGGTCACATTAGTTGGTGAATTAATTTGGCAAGCTAGCCAACAAACATATCCACTCAGACAGTATTTTGCTATGTTAGCTACCTACCCACATTAGTAAGCAAGCTACGTGGAGTTTTTGAAAATATAAAAAATAATAGCCTCATGGTGCTGTTTCCTGTGTGTACAGGAAGTCCCAGCAGCATCTGCAGGACTCTGGGAAATGCCGATGTCTGGCTCATCAGGACCTTCTGGGACCTGGAGACACCGCGACCGACCCCGCCCAACTTTAAACATGTGGGCGGTCTGCACTGCAAACCGGCCAATCAGCTGCCAGAGGCACGAGCTCCACTTCCTGCTGCTCTGAAGACTGACAGGAAGTTTTATTTTGAAATTGTACAAATAAATCAATACAAATACACAAAAATTGATGATGGTGAAGATAGTAATGATGATGTAATGATGATGTCACGTCTTCCAGGACATGGAGGCGTTTGTGCAGAGTTCGGGCGATGCCGGTGTGGTGGTGGTTTCCTTCGGCTCCATGGTAACCAACCTGACGACAGAGCGTGCTGATGTCATTGCCGCTGCATTTGGACAAATCCCACAGAAGGTCAGTAGCTCTGCCCACTCATAGACAGAGAAATATGCATTCAGGTGCATCAGGAAAACTCAGTCTCCAGTAAATAAACAGAAACCTGCAGAGTCTCTGATGAGTTGAGTTGGCGTGAGGGATGAAACTGTCCCTGAGCCTGGTGGTGCAGGACTGGATGAAGCTGTCCCTGAGCCTGGTGGTGTGGGACCAGATGAAGCTGTCCCTGAGCCTGGTGGTGCAGGACCGGATGCTGCGGTACCATCTGCCAGACAGCAGCAGGCAGAACAGTTGGTGGCTGGGTGGTTGGGGTCTCTGATGATCTTGTTGGCCTTCTTCCTGCACTGCTGGGTGTAGAGGTCCTCCATGGATCCTGGTGATGTGCTGAGCAGTTTTCACCACCCTCTGTGGAGCCTCACGGTTGAGGGCAGTGCAACTGCCTTACCAGGTGGTGATGCAAGATATTTGATTTTAAATGTTTGTTTTCAGGTGATCTGGAGGTTCAGCGGAGAAACTCCTAAAACTTTGGCAGCGAACACGAAGCTTTCTGATTGGATCCCTCAGAACGACCTCCTGGGTACAAACGCACTGAGTTTTTCTTTTCAGAGTAAAAGTTTTTAATATTGTTTTACAGTTTTTTTCTAAATCAATGCATTAAATAATATGACATAGCATTTCAAAATAAAAGCCAACAAAAGCCTGTTATTTTCCTCCCTGTCAGACTTAGACTTTAATCATCAGCTGATATCAGATCAGATTGATCAGTCGTGTATTGATCTGTGCATTGTGATCATATATGTATAAGGATCTGAGTCGTCAAACATCATCAGAAGTATTTGTGTGTGAGTGTAACTGCACCCTCAGATTCTCCTAGAACCCTCTCTCCCAGTGTCTTCAGAAAATACGAGTGGGGGAACCACACCTGTAGGGGGTGTGGCCTCGTGGCTGTGCAGTGTGAGGGTCGGGGGACACAGGGGAGACTGACACTGATCGCAGTCTGTTTTATATAAATGTCATGATGTAGGTCCCAACAGGTGGACCCGCAGGTTCAGGCTGATTAGAAACAGTAGACGGCGTGTTGAAGTGCAGATTTGATACATTTGGTAAGAAATGTGAATATGAACAGCAGCACTGATGAGTTTCATCACAGTCACATCATTTAGTTTACAGCAGATTCAGTGAGCAGCACCTCTTTAAGGACTGAATATCAGCAGAAATATTATGATTGGAATTATTTTGGGGTTTCAATGAAGCACAATAAAAGCTGTTTCCTCCCTTGCAGGTCACCCGAGAACCAGAGCATTCGTGACGCACGGCGGCACCAACGGTTTGTACGAGGCTGTGTATCATGGTGTGCCGCTGGTCGGAGTCCCACTGTTTGCTGATCAGCCCGATAATCTGGCCCGTCTGAGCCGCCGTGGCGCTGCCATCGTCCTCGACTTCAACCGTTTGACGCCCGACGAGCTGACGGAGGCGCTGCACGCTGTCATCAACCAGCCTGGGTGAGGGTGATGTGACTGGAAGTTTTACACAATATTTCGTTTTATGACGTGTGTTCTATGTGACTTTTAATCACTTTTAGAAATATTTCCTGTTTTATGTGTTGAGGTTTGTTGTTTTATTTACTTTTCATTCCTTTTTAAGTATGACATTTTTCTTTCCTTTCACAGTAAAAACCCTGAATTCCTGCTGAATCAGAAAACTTTATTCCTCGTATATTCAGTCTTGTTTGTTCACAAAGTATGCTAACATTTAACAATAAAACACCAGTGTGACCAGTTGTCTTCCCCCATGATGCTCAGCTACAAGTCCAGCATGCAGCGTCTGTCGGCGCTGCACCGCGATCAGCCAGTGGCGCCGCTGAGCACCGCTGTCTTTTGGGTGGAGTTTGTGATGCGACACGGGGGAGCGCGACACCTGCGGCTGGCATCACATGACCTGAACTGGTTCCAGTACCACAGCGTGGACACTGGTGCTGCCCTGCTGGTCGCCATGACGACTGCCGCCGCCCTCTGCTGGGGGGGAATCCGCTGCTTCCTGCAACGCTGCAGCAGACGACGAGGAAGAGAAAAGAAGGACTGAAGATACAACAGTTTATTCAATAGTCAAAGATTACATTTATGATGAAATGTGTTTTTATCACCAACATTAAGTT
Organism: Macquaria ambigua; assembly: GCA_008360985.2. Classification (NCBI taxonomy): domain Eukaryota; kingdom Metazoa; phylum Chordata; class Actinopteri; order Centrarchiformes; family Percichthyidae; genus Macquaria; species Macquaria ambigua. The sequence continues at coordinate 80,717 of VMKM01001912.1, read as the reverse complement.
TGTTTTATGGTTTGAATTCAGTGTCGTCTGTTAGCCTGAGGAGGCGCTACAGTAACCCGATTACCTTTGTAAGTAATCAGATTACTTTTGGCAGTAATCTGATTACCTTCCTTTGGACAATATTTCCTCAACCCGATTGAAATCATTCTGATTAGAGATTTAACTGCTGACATGGACGCTGAATAAAGTGATCCGATAAGATGTGCGTTTACATGCCCGAAGCATTTGTTTTGACTTATTCCAACCAGAGAGAACCCATGGTTACATGGTTATTAGGAATTTTCCTGAACTGAACTATTGATCAAAGTTTTACATCCCCCCTCAACCTGAGTCCTTTTACTCTGACTCTCTGCTCTGATTATTAGTGGAACATCAGGGTCCAGGTAAACGCAGCTGCATTTATTCTCATGAACTTTATTTTCAGCCGTCAACAGAAATGTAAACATCTGTCACATTGAAAAATAAATCAGCTGATTGGTTAAAAATCTGAAGAAAGACAAACAGTCTGATTTCAGATTTTATTTTTTATTTTGTACAAAAACAGACAAGCTCCGCCCCCTCTGTTCAGATGAAACACCTTCAAATGTTCTTTAAACACTGAGACTGAACACAGATCAGTTTAACCTGCTGCTGATCAATACACAACAAAACTGATCACCTGGACGTTTGGTCACCACAGTAACAACCAATCAGAGAGAAGAAAAAGGAAAGAAAAAACTGAAACATTACTTTAGGAAGCAGATTTTGTGAAAAAAAAAGAAAAACAAATCTGACGCGTCATCACCAGCAGGAGGCGATCACAAGTAAAAACAACTGAAAACTTGAATGTTTGTGTGACAAAAATAAATAAATGAACTGAAGCAGGACGACTTCATATTCAACAAATCAAAAAATGTTCAAAAGCAGAAGAAAATCAGGAGGAAGTGAGTTTGAGTCTAAAGTCAAACTTTTCTTCTTCACTGAGCTTTTTAAATGAAGTCCGTTCTTCTTCACAGGTTTTAAATGACTTTAAAACAACTAGATTTTCTCTCCTCACATTTAATTTCAAGGATTTTACAGGACAACTGCCCTACCTTTCACAATAAAAGAAGGAATGATTAGGGAAAAAAAAAAACAAAAAAAAAAAAAAAACTTGTTTTGCTGTTGGTCACCGTGCGACCCCCTCAGAGGGCCTCAACCCTCATGTTGGGAACCTCTGGACTAAAATACTGATAACCGTGAAAATAAAAGACAGTTTCCCATCCTTCAAACTAAATCTCCACAGAGAGGATTCTGGGAAATGAAGAAATTACACTGTAAAAAAAGATGTTTACAGAAGTTAAATGTTTCATCCTCTCATGTCGTTAACGTGTGCAGAAACATGTGACAGAGCCGTGTGACAGCTGTGTTCCTGTGCTGCGATGTCACTTCCCTTTTTACACAGGATCATCAAAATAAAGGTTTTGATAAAACTCACCAAAAATCACCAGATTTTACTTTTACAGTTTTTTAAATATTTTATTCACATAAAAACCGATGATGTAGCTGATGATGTCATCATGTAGCTTGTTTCATTTTTTATTCAGAATTGTCAACAAAAAACAGGAAACCAGCCAAAAACACTGCTGACTGTCAAAATAAAAGCCCCTGCAGGCTGACAGGATATGACATCATCAGATCACCTGCGGTACCGCCCCCTCTCTTTGTCCCTCTCTCTCTCTCTGTCTCTGTCCCTCGCTCGTTCTCTCTCTCTCTCTCGGCGGGGGGCGCCACGGTCGCGTTCGCGCTGCCGCTCGCGCTCACGCCGGCTGCTCACCACCGCCTGCGTCCGCCGCAGGAAGTCGTCCACACGCATGTCGTAGTCGTGCTGCATTATGGGAAAAACCAGGAGAGAAGACAGAGTTCAGACGCTACAGAATAGACAAATACACACTGATAACTGATCAATAAGACTTTATTGATCCTCAGGGGAGAAATTCAGGTGTTGCAGCAGCACAAATACAAAAAGCAAATGAGTTAAATAAAATTATACTAAAACAATTGACCATAAATAAATAAATTCAGGAACAATTCAAGTCAAAATTACAGCAATACACATACATTAATATCAATACTGATGAAATGATCTATTTAATTCCATGTTATATTGAGTGTAGGTTAAAAAACAGTTTGTTATGATGAAGTGAGTTTCACTCAGTTTGACCATCATCTCCACTCAACCTGAAACAGGAAGTATCACAGACAGAAAGTCTTATAGATCAGACCGGCGTTGTGACATGAAGCGGCAAGGCTGCGCCCCCTTTTGGGGGTAAGAATCGCCCTTTCATGTAATGAGAGAAACAGGAAAATCTCAGGTTTTCTATGCAGGACAATCTGCACACATCCCAGCGTTTTAATAACCCAGGCCTTCACACTGAGATGTCAGTGAACAGCTGACAGTGAAAGCTATGAGTCACAGTTCAGCAGCATCACACTGTCTCTCAGCTGAAGCTCAAACAGCTGGCTGTTAACAACAACACTAACTACACCTGCAGAGTCATCACATACGTAAAGATGTCTGAATAAACTTGTCTAGCCTCTGGATCATTGATCCACCTGGAGGGGGAGGACTGAAGGGGCGTGACAGCTGATCGATCAGCCTTCATTTATTAAGGTATCGCCAACACTCCGGTTCAGGCGAGGTAGCAAAATAACTGTTAGACACGTCTATAAACAAAGGTCTGTTTACGCACAGTGAATCCAAACATGCGTCACGCTGCACTGACTCTGCAGGAGCTCCAGTTTCCTATCGCTGAGAAGAGGGGCGGCCATGACCTTTACCAAAGTACCCGCATGTGCTGGTCTGGTCTACAGGCCAGGTCTCCATCCACATGTAGCTCGAATATTAGTACACCGACAGTAGAACACAGTAACGGTAAACAAAAAACAGTAAAAACACAGTGGGAACAGTAGAAGCACAGTGGGAACAGTACACTGACAGTAGAAGCACAGTGGAAACAGCAGACTCACCGGGCTGGAGGTGAAGGCGCGGTGTTGCGGCACACGCTGCTTGTCTCTGAAGCGAGGGGGCGGAGCCTCGTGTGGTGGCAGGGGGGGGTGGTGGTGGTGATGGTAGGCCTGGTGAGGGGGTGGCGGGGGGTGGCTGTGATGGTAGTAGGGGGGGTGGTGGGGGGGTGGTTGCTCCACACCAGGATAGGCCGCCTGATGACATGTACATGACATCATCACATCATTAGTTCAGTCTGTCGTCAATAACCTGATCGATCAGAAAACAGGATCAATAACAGAGAGTCGTACCAGAGTCTGCCAGGGAGCAGGAGGACCGACGCTGTGGTGATAATCCCTCATGTAGTCGTTATAAGACTGAAACAGGAAACACACAGGTAAACACCTGAACACACCTGTCACAGCACCACACTGTGGTTCAACCGGAGCTAACATGCTAATAGGATAAAATGAAGCTAAGCTAACATGCTAACATGATTGTGACTCACCCCGTTGAGAAAGACGTCTCGTCTCACGCTGGAGAATCGTCTGAAAACCAAAAAAATTTAAATGTAACTGATTTGAACGTCAGAATAATCAAGTTTTAAAGTTTTTATTTTCTGCGTTTGAAATTCTTCTGACTCAAAACACAAAACCGACTTCTGTAAACATTTCAATATTTCTAGAAATCTCTTCTTAAACAGCAAGTTTCAGCTTTCATATTTAAAACACATTTGAACAAATATTGCAGATAAAAAAGGTTTTTACAGAAATGTGAACTCAGACTGTTAAGTTATTCTTAAATCATTTTTAACTGTTTTAATTTGTATGTCTGTCACGTTTCACTGATGAATGCTGCTGTAGCTCCGCCTACTTCCTGTGACCTGTTTCAGGTGAGTGATGAGGTGCGTCTCACCTGTCCACCGGCTGGTTACGAAGGTCCTGGATGAACCCTGAAAATAAAATAAATTCTTTTAAATTTGAGTTTATCAGCTGTGCAGCAGGCAATGAGTTTAAACCAAACTATAAAAACAACTAGAATGTAGATCTTTAAATGAAGAACATGACGGAGTGTTTATCACCCGTAGTTACACTTTTTCAAAATAACGACCTGCTCGCTGGTTGAAGTCAGGCGGACCGTCGGCTCGCGGTCGCTTCCTGCCGTGGAGGTCATACTCTTCAGGACGACGCCTACGTAGACAAGTTGACAAGTAAGACGCACACATGCACACAATACACACACACACACACACACACACTCACACACATTATTACACACTCGGGGAAACTCACTCAGGTCAAATTTCAAACAGAAGAAGAAAAAAACTCCCAGTACTTAAAAACAACTGTTAATAAAATTAAGTTTGTTTTTTAAAGCTACCAGTGCGACAGGTTTACTCTCCAGTAATCAAATTATCTGACGTGAGGTTTGATGAAGGTTCTGAGTCATCCAGGTGAGATGTGTTACAGGTGTTCAGCCATTACTTCCTGTTTAAATTTAACATCAGGTCCAAACAGACGTCTGCATCCATCTAAAACACCAATCAAACCTACTGGTTCTACTCTACTGGTCCCTGCTGTCAACTGGTCCTCTCTACTGGTCTTCCTGCTGTCTACTGGTCCTTTCTATTGGTGCCCCTGCTGTCTACTGGTCCTCTCACTGGTCCTCCTGCTCTCTACTGGTCCTATTGTCTACTCTCAATACTACTCCTACTGGTTGTCCCATTTTTTCCTGTTCAAGTTTTTCTTTATCCGACTTGAGGCTCTGAGGATCGAGGGTGTTGTACGCCGTGAAGCCCTCTGACACAAATCTGTGTTTTTGGTCGATACGCATTTAATTAAAGACTATTTGTGTTCTGACAAACTTTCCAATAAATGCTTCCTGTCATAAATAATAATTCACTGTTTGATGGGCAAAAACAAAAACAGCATTTTGACAAATTTTGCTTCACACACACAATAAAAAAAACAAACAAAGAAGAAGAAGCCTCTGAAAGGGACAACATACCGCTTCTGTTGTATATGTGGGAGGGGCTGTTTGATTGTGTCAACAACACTTTTGATTATAAAAAAAACAAAAAACAGTTTTTCTCCTCATCAGTCCATGTTAAAGGCTTTTTTTATAAACCCTCTTATTTTGAAAGGGTGCAGGGGGTGATGATGATGATGATGATGGTGCAGTCCTGTCAATCAATACACAAATCCCCGCCCCCTCTCAGCCCAGACCAGCCCCCTCCAGACCAGCAACAGTCCTTAAAATTGAAACAACAAAACTTTTTCTTTCCTCATCTTTCTGTCGCTCCATCCGTTCTGGATTCTCTTATTTTAATTTTTTCCTTCCTCCTCCTCCTCCTCACACACACACTTTTATATTCAGTTCATAAGAGAGCGACACACACACACACACACACCAACACACTATCAGTTTGCTCTCAGTCCTTATTCAGTGTAAGTGTGTGTACTGGGGTGTATAGCTGTCCTTTTATGGAGGGGGGAGGGAGGGGTGGTCATCATTTTTTCAGTCCAAGAGGATTTTTTTTTTTCTTTTCTTTTTTTTAAAATCGAGTCCATGTTTTCCTTTATGTATTTCTGTAATTTTACCTTTTTTGAACAAGCGAGGAAACCTCGCCCCCTCCAACACATCACACCCTCTCAGTGGATATAGTCCAGAGGCCGCGCCCCCTCAGACACATCCCAGCCTCTCATTGGATATAGTCCAGAGGCCACGCCACCTGCTTGACCAAACTGCACCACCTTCTCAAAAAAAACGAACAGTCCACTGGGAGCTCAGACAGTCCCTCACTTTATCTCTCTCTGTTTTAGTTTAACCTCGCTCGACTCTCCCTCACCCACCCCCTCCTCCGTCAGTCCAGCCAGTGACGTTCGTCCTTTCTGCTTTTATTCTGAAAGGGTCAGCCACAGTCCAGCTAAAAGCCAAACATTTAGATTTTTTTAACTTCCGAAGTACGAAACTCCTGCAAAGAAAAAGAGCTTCAAAGGAGAAATTTAACAACAACAAAATTCAATTTCTTATATCTCAGCTAGCAGCTACAAAGAGTTTAATAAAAGTATAAAACAAAAACTAAAAAATATACAACAAAATTAGAGATTAAATTGACAAAAGAGTGCACCTGGTTGCTTAAACTTAAATAAAAACAAGAATTATGAATTAAACTTAAAATTAAATAAAAGATGAAACTGAGAATTAATCTTAGACTGACGCCAACTGTTAACGAACATCGCCACGCCGAGGATTTTAATTTCCTGCCTGACTCTTTTTAAGACTTCAACCACAGCTGCAGAGTGAGGCGTCACTCCGGTGGAAAACTCCAGACTGGAAAAAACAACAACAACAACCAGATAACCAGCAATGCTAGCCACGGGATAGCTAGCCGCCGGCTAAAGGCAGGGGCCGTCTCCGTCATCCGGCAGCAGGTGGCGCCGCGGTCGCAGCAGGAGAAGAAGAAGAACAGGAAGCGGGAGGAGGAGCTTGGTGATTGGCTAACCTTCCTGGTTCGCGCTGCGGTGGTCGGCCGCGAGGCCGCGGCTCCGATGGCGTCCGACGCTTGTGACGAACACGGCGAGCCACCTGGTGGACATCCACACTCTCATCCAATGGGAACAGGGCACAGAGCTGAGCGCCGATGTCCGGTTGGATCTCCTGAAAGATATTTAACAAGTTTAAACATTTCCTGCAACACAAAAACTCAAATTAAAAACAGAACCATGAGGAGTTAAACCGTGAGCTAACCTGTCCATCGCGTCCAATTTTGACTGGCTTGTGTTCATTCCAGGGGTTGGACAGGTGAGCCGTCTTAGTGAAAGGAAGCTCCCTCCTGTAAAGAATCAAGTCTGTGTAAATCGGTCTGTAGGGGGCGTGGGAGAACATATCTGACTGAAGAACTGAACTTAATTAATGAATAATCAATTAATAATCAATTAAGTAATTTCGTATAGTATGAGTTACAAGAAGACAAACTATGTTTTGGTCCCAGGTGAGGACGAGGAACCTCGTCTGGCCATCAAAAACCTTGATGAATCAGCTAATAAGGGACAGAGCAACCTCGCCCAGAACATGGAAACCAGCACCCTAGACCTGCACCCATTAGGCCCTGACAATTAACAATGTGGGCCCACCACTCGAGGGGTTGGAGTTTTCCAAAGACCAAGAGGATTTCCTCTGTGATTGTGTTATATATATATATATATATATATATATATATATAATATAATATAATACAATACAATACAATACAATACACACACACACACACACACTTAGAGGATGCCACTGCGAACCGGCCCAGGATATGAAGCAAAAAAAGGATGGTGGGATAAATTGATGTCACTAACACAATAATGTTTACCTGCAGAGCCAGTCGATCTTGAAGACTCCACCCAGCATCTTGGCGTTCATGCCAGCAGGAAGAACCCAGTGGATCGGAGATCCACCATGATGAGACTCGGATGCCAAACGAGCAAAACCTGAAGACAACGCAGACAAGACAAAGGAACCTAATGAATTTAAAACTTTGAAATATGTTGAGAACCAATAAAGAAAAAGAATAATGTAGAAATGCATAAATATTCATGGTAATTTTTTTTTTTTTTAACCTTGGAATTTCCCACTCTCCCTCACAGAGAAGACGAGAACGACACTCCGAGCCGAGCGGAAAGCTGCATTCAGCTTCTTCTCATTCACTGGCAGCGTCGACCACACACCCTGAATATAACAGAAATATCATTACAGTAGTTTCTAAAATAAATAGGTGGATGTCAGACCGGAGGTGCCCTTTTTAATGGAACATGTAAACAACAATAAATAAAACAAGCAGCAACACGTTAACATTAGTGTACCTTAGCTTTAGCCAGGGAGACGTTCTCGTGGTTGTTGCTCTTTATGAGGAAGAATCGAGCGCCTCGCAGGATGTAGCGCAGCTTACTGGTCGGATCTGAAACAACACAGGAAGTGGCTGTAATCTGATTACTTTGCAGGAAACTAACCAGCTTTAATCTGATTATGTCAAATGAAACACTACAAACTACTAACTGAGCGTAGTTAACGTCTCTGGTAAACATAGTAATAGTATAGTATAGTAATAGTATAGTACAGTATAGGATATAGCATAGTAGGGTAGAGTAATAGTATAGTAGAGGTCAGTAACTGCACTAAATAATAAAAATGGCTGCCTTACTCTCCATCCCTTTGCGAACAGCTCGGACCGACGATGACAGCTTCTCCTGCTTCTTCTCTGAACCTTTCAAGATAAAAGCACAGAATGAAATCACAGTTACTACGAGAAAACAGAGCAGCTGTTATCTGGCAACATTTGTTTCAGTTAAGTTAAACCTCTGCTTGGTTTAATATGACTTTTATTGAACCATTAATAATAATAAATCACAATAACAACAACAACGGGTTTCTTTAAAAGAAACGAAAAACAAAATGCTACACAGCAATAAAATAAAGAACACGAGAGACTGCAGGAGGAGAACGCGAGAGACTGCAGGAGAACGTGAGAGACTGCAGGTGGAGAACGTGAGAGACTGCAGGAGGAGAATGTGAGAGACTGCAGGTGGAGAACGTGAGAGACTACAGGAGGAGAACGCGAGAGACTGCTGGAGAACGTGAGAGATTACAGGAGGAGAATGCGAGACTGCAGGTGGAGAACGTGAGAGATTACAGGGGAAGAACGCAAGAGACTGCGGGAGGAGAATGCGAGAGACTGCTGGAGAATGTGAGAGACTGCAGGAGGAGAACGCGAGAGACTGCAGGAGGAGAACGCGAGAGACTGCAGGAGGAGAACGCGAGAGACTACAGGAGAATGTGAGAGACTGCAGGAGGAGAACGCGAGAGACTACAGGAGAATGTGAGAGACTGCAGGAGGAGAACGCGAGAGACTACAGGAGAATGTGAGAGACTGCAGGAGGAGAACGTGAGAGATTACAGGGGAAGAACGCGAGAGACTGCAGGAGGAGAACGCGAGGGACTTTGACCGAAGTACCTGTCATCGCAGCCTTTTTCAAAAACGCTTTGCATTTTCAGAGAACACTCTTGCAGGTAGGGGGTTGTCAGGGCGGTTGTAGGGCGGCGGTGAGAAATGGTCTTTACAGCTGGATAATATTTGGAAAAGCTTCTATAAAGTAAGAGAAAAAAATGGTTTTGTTGTTGTCATGGTTACCTGAGGCCTCGGAGGCAGAGCCTGAGTGCACTGACTCGCCGTCATCAGAAAAACTGACAGAGGAGGCAGAGCGTGAGTCGCCGGCCTCGCTGCGAGTGTCGTAGTCGTTCCCCTCGCCGCCACGACGCTCATACTCCTCTTCCTCGTCTTCCTCCTCCTTCTCTCCTTCCTCCTCCTCCTCCTCTTCCTCCTCCATGCCCTCCTCCTCCTCCTCCTCATCCTCCTCTTCCTCCTGATCCTCCTCTTCCTCTTCCTCTACATGGGAGGCGGCGGGGGAGGAGCTTCCTGACCCCAACTCTGAGCCGTACTCTGCTGCCACCTCATCCTCTGATTGGTTGTCCTCCCCATGGGGGGAGGGGCTTGCCCGCCGTTCGTCACGTCGCAACTTCTGAAGACAAACAGGAAATGAATATGATGTCAAACTGAAAGCTGAATGGCTGTAAAGAAGTGGTTTGTACTGTAAGTGTGCTGTATCTGTACTGACGAATTAGTAGTAGTAGTATCAGTACCTGGCTCAGACCCTCCAGGCCTCTCTGAGACTCTCTGCGTCGTATGTCCTCTCCTCCGCGGCTCCTGGTCACCTCTCGGGCCCCTCGCCGGCCCTTTCGCTCCTCGTAGTATTCGTGACGGTAGCTGGCAGTGGTAGTGGCGGCGGCAGAATGGCGGCCACGGGGGCTGGACACAGCCTTCTTTGAGGAGGAGGAGGAGAGAGGTGGACCCGAGGCCCTCTTATTGTTGGAGGACGACCTCGAGGGGGTGTGCCCTGATGAGGGGCGGAGCCTCTTCAGATCCTGGCTGTCAGAACGCTCACTCTTCCTCTTTGTTCCTGACAGACAGAACGGGGGGTTTCGATTACACTTTTCATATAGAGCAGGTCTCGACTGTACTCTATATAGTATTAAGAGATGACATTATTTTATTATTACTTATTCTTGTCTGCTGGTTTCACAAGTTCTAGTATCAGTAGTAGTAGCATCAGTAGTATCAGTAGTACAGGTACCTTTCTTGTCGCTGACGTCTCGTTCAGTCTCAGGGTTGTACAGCTCGTCGTCCTGATCTGGAGCTTCAGTCAGAATATCTTCCAGAACGTTCAGTTCTCCGTCTGAAACAACAGCAACAAACAATTTACACTCCGGAGGACTGACTTACAAACCAGTATCAGTATCAGAGACCAGTATCAGAGACCAGTATGGACATGCGCACTGCCAGCGCCCCCTTCAGGACAGACAGTTCGGTCCTGCAGGGACAACCTCTTTAAAGCCCCACTCCAGTGTATTTTGACATTTTTATGATATTTCATATACTTGAGTCATTTCCTGACAATGTTGATGAACCACATTGTTTGCCAAATATTTTTTGACAAATAACTTAATTTTGTGCTAAAGTTTGCTAAAATTTAAGCTGTTGCTAAAACGGAACTATGACGTATGACTATAGTAGAAGCTACAAGTCATACGTCATCCATCAAGCTTGCGCAGGCGCACTGTCCTGCCATCATTGTGAGCTAGCTAGTCAACTTATATTGTATTTTACCACAATTGTACCATTATAGACTTAGTTATATCTCTCTGTGTAGATGTGTCTGTCTGTTTATCTGTCTGTCAGGTTGTTTTTTTTTTAGTTAGCTAACTTAGGTAGGTGTAGTTGGCTAGCCTAACTTACTGCATTAGCTAACGTATGGTCTTCATTTTAGTTTTTAGTTTCATCCACCTTAGTTTAGTGTGTTGTTTGGGGGTCAACGCAGTGGATTACACGAAATCCCAAACAAGCTTTGGGCCGTCTACAGTCAGTGGCTGGACTTCCCTGGGCTGGAGGACAGACAACGCGCCGCATTTTCATCTGCAAAACGCATTTTACTACTGACTGTTTGATCAGAGAAGGGTGAAGTTGAGGAGCGATGCTGTCCCGACCATCAGCGTTGATGAAACAGTGAGTTGTGCACTGTGAAATGTTTTTAATGATTTACTCACACTAGCGAACTAACGTTAGTTGACGGCTGGTTATTTCGTTGTTTCATAATGTAAAGACGTGTCTTTATCCACACCGCTGTGTCTTATCTGTTGGTGTTTACGGAATATATTAGCCACTCTAACGGTAGCTGATTGTCTGAATAACATGACACGCATCATCACATATTGTACATTATTTGGATAGGCTCTCGGGACAAAAAACAGGGTGCCAGACAGACCCCCCAGTGACACACCTATTCCCAGCACAGAGAAGTAAGGGTAAGGATAATTAAGGTACAGCGTGAAGGCCAGGGACAGCTCCAGACTCTGCTGGACTAGTCACACAGTCATGGTTCACTTCTTAGTAGATATGTGTGATTCCAGTGATGTTGGACAAATAATATATAGGCAACTCTAGTGTGTAGGCTAAAAAAAATCATTGTGTTCAAAACTAAATCTGCATATAGGCATACAGGGTGTAAACTATGGGATCTAAATGCTTTTTTATCATTTAATTGTGTGTGCTAGCTGTTCAAGTGTCCCTTCAACCTGAGAGGAAGAGTGCGTCCTGTGAGACTGAACCTGGACCCCAATACACTTCAACCCCCATTTGCACACCACTGAAGAAGATGGAGACAACTGGACGTGCTGACGTGAACGGTTGCTGGTGCTTCTGTGTTACTGACTGACTACAAATGTAGTTTATTCACCGTGTTGGAGGCGAGGCTCAGTGAGTTAGAATTGCAGCTCTGCACCATGGAAAGTCAGTCAGCTGTAGCTAGCCAGCCCCTAGCCGGTGCGAGCCGACCAAAGGTAGCTTCTGCTAGCCGTCTCCCGGCAACTCCCGAGCAGCCGGGAAGCCAGGGAGGCTGGGTGACTGTCCGAAAGAAGCATAGCCCTAAATCAAAGCCCACGGTTCATCACCGACCTGTTCATGTTTCTAACAGGTTCTCTCCACTCAGCGACACACCCGCTGAGAAACCAACTCTGATTATTGGCAGCTCCATTTTGCGAAACGTGAAGTTAGCGACACAAGCGACCACAGTCAAATGCATCCCAGGGGCCAGAGTTTTCTCTGGGCCCCTACCTAATCTTACTAGCGATGACATGTATAGCCGCATGTCATCATTCAACTGCTGGTTGTCGAGGTGGTGTCCAGGTAAGGATGTGGGCTTTGCAGATAATTGGCGGACTTTCTGGAGAAGACCTGGTCTGATTAGGAGAGATGGCATTCATCCCACTTTGGATGGAACCGCTCTCATATCTAGAAATCTGGCCGAGTTTATTAGTGGCCCAAAGCCATGACAGCTCAGAGTTCAGACCATAGACTTCCATTAAAGCAGTTACCCACCATAAACTCCACAGAGAGGTTGTCTGCCCCCCCACCACTTAAATTATTTAAATCAGAATTAAACAGAAGGAGTTACACATAAAAACCTAATAAAAAGTAAAACCTCCACTGCAACAGTAAAACAAAATAGGAGAATTAAATGTGTACTTAAACATCAGATCTCTCTCATCTAAAGCTGTTCTAGTAAATGATCTAATATCAGATTATAATATTGATTTATTCCGTCTTACTGAAACCTGGCTGTGTCACAATGAAAATGTTAGCCTAAATGAATCCACTCCCCCCAGTCACATTAATACTCACATTCCTGCATCACGACTGTATCGATCACAACATTACCGGTCCGAGCTAAGAGACACAATATATCTTGCAGCAGTTGAGTATGTCCAGAAAGCTCACACTGCATACTCAGAAATTCTTGCTAATCTAGTACACATCCAGGTATTTCTCGTGTACACAAAATCCACATACTATGCAGTTGGAACGCACTACATACTATTTGACATCATACTAGACTCTCCAGCTGATCCAGAATGCTGCGGCACGTTTACTGACAAGAACCAGGAAAATAGATCATATTTCTCCAATATTAGCTTCTCTACACTGGCTCCCTGTAAAATCCAGAATAGAATTTAAACTCCTTCTCCTCACCTTCAAAGCCCTAAATGGTCAGGCACCATCATATCTTAAAGAGCTCATAGTACCCTATTACCCCACTAGAGCACTGCGCTCCCAGAATGCAGGGTTCCTTGTGGTTCCTAGAGTATCTAAAAGTAGAATGGGAGCCAGAGCCTTCAGCTATCAGGCTCCTCTCCTGTGGAACCAGATCCCAGTTTGTGTACGGGAGGCGGACAACCTCCTCACATTTAAGAGCAGGCTTAAGACTTTACTCTTTGATAAAGCTTATAGTAGGGCTGACTCAGGTGAGCCCTGAGCCCCCCCTTAGTTATGCTGCTATAGGCCTAGACTGCCGGGAGACTTCCCATGATGCACTGAGCTCCTCTCTCCTCCTCTTCCTCTCCATCTGTACGCCCTCATATCCATCAATGCTTGTTATTAATTCAGCTTCTTCCCGTAGTTGTGTGCTTTCTCTCCTCTCTCTCTTGCCTTCTGTTGCTTTCTGCAGGTGTTTCTGCCTCCGGAGCTGTAGAGTCTGGACTCTGTAAATATAAAGAGTCGGTCTAGACCTGCTCTACTAGAAAAAGTGCCCTGAGATAACTTTGTTATGATATGGCGCTATATAAATAAAACTAAATTGAATTGAATTAGTATGAATAGTGTGTTAGTATGCGATTCTGAACACAGCCATGGACAAAATTAACAAATAGCTCAATGCTGATTTGCAAATTGCTTTGGGACGTCAAGTTAAATAAAACATGAGTGACCAGTTACATATCTGCAAGTCTGAAAGCACACCTACAAATCTCTGCAGACAAATCTACCGTTACATTTTCAAATCTCAATACATGTGAAAAACTGGTTACACATTTATAAATCTCAGGAATTTTTTTTTTTGCACATATCAATTATGCATTTACTATGATAAAGTCTTGATTCCACAACATTTTATCACCTTGATAAATCACTGTGCACACTCAGTATATACACACACAGAGCCTTGAAAAGGCTTTCAGACCCTTGATAAAATCTCACTTTACTGGATAACAAATACTGCTGTAATATGTCTTTCCATGTAATATCTTAATTCAAAATATGACTACTCAAAATGATTTTTTTCTACTTTTTCATATTTTGACAAAAGTTCTGAATACTTCTGCAGTGCACTGTCTGTGCATCAATGTGTAATGCTTATGTTTTACATCCTGCAGAGCGATGAAGTGGGCAACAGTCTGAGGATGGAGGAAGAAGGTTTGGTGAGAGGGCTTTCAGTCTTGGCCAATGTGGGTGGTTTAAGATTAGAAATAATTGTTAATCCAAAATCTCATATGTAAGTATGTAACGTAAGCACCCACCGTCATCCCTACAATACTGATAATGTATTCAATCAAAGGTGTCATATTTGATTTTGTCCATGTGGCCAAGGCCTATACTGAAAAGTCATCCATGTCCTGCCATGTGTCTTTGTTGTTGGGTATTTTTTAATGTAACTATGGAATAAACTAATTCTACAACGCTACTGAACTTGTCCCTTTCTCCATTTAACAGGGGATAGCACAGATGTGTCATCTTGAATATACTAACTGTTGGGGCGTAGCTGATTCAGTGTGTGTGACTGAAATCACTAACCTTTTGTTTTATTCATTTTGACAAGACATCTTTAGAAGGTAAGGGGACAGAAAATGTTCCATAAACATATTTACAAGTAAACCACTTTATTGTCCTAATGAACCTATATTTGGGGATAATGAAAATCAGTGTAGTCATGGGATGGATCAGGAAACTTCTGCCTTATCTTCAGAACCACACATGATGGAGTTACCACCCGGACATGTTTTCCTAGGTATCCCCAGCACCAGCAAACAAAGTTTCTGTATGATGTGTGTCTGTACCGCCTATGGAAAAAAAAGTAGGAAATTTGCTTCACATTTCTAGCATAAAACTGAAACTTGTTAACTTGAACTGAATAATACAATACATACACATGTTGTTGTGCCTCCAATTCACCATAGTGCTGCCTGTAGCTGTTGTACACAATTGTAGACACACTGACCAATAATGCCTAGGGCAGACAGGACTCCACCATGTTTGGACAAAGAAATAGGCAGTTTTATAACTTGAAACACTCTGTCCCATTATCTTTTAAAATGTCTTGGAAAATGTACCTGACTGACTTCCCTACAGCACACGTTCTCCCAAGCTTCTGGCATGGAGGCACAGTGGCCACAAATGCACCTGTTTATACAGACTCAGTTTTACTACAATGCAAGTCAGGTTTGTAGCAGTTGTATTAATTTCAATAATATGCAACAAGACATTTTAATATTTTACACAATTCTCCATCCTGCCATGATTTGGAGGCTATGCGAAACTGTAGCCACTGAGGAGGAAATTTACAAAAGTTAAGCCATCGTCTCATTTCACATATCTCTGTTACTGATGTGTAACCTAGTCTATTGCTGTGTCAGTCTGTGCCTTGAGTACACTCATATGAACTGTGCACTGTGTGTACTGTGTACACTATGTACTGATTTGTGTAGTGCGTTAATTTTGACAGGGTAGTGTTGTCCCAAATCTAATACTGCTGTTGTGCGCTTACTGGAAATGACGATCGTAACCTTTGACCGTGTCTTCTTCTTCTTTTTAATGACGGACTGCAGTTGGGCGGAGCATTATCGCCAACATTTACCGCACGCCGAAATATCTGCCAGCACGTTTGCTCACTTGACTTCAATTCAATTATATTAAAAATTAGTGAAAAATGAACGTGCTTTTACTTTTAGCCGTAACAATCGCAACCACGGCTGCCATTTTCATACGTTGGTGGTCCCCCCCTTCCGCTACAACTTTCTGGCCGTTTTGTGTACACCATCAGGGTACTTATAGTACACTGCATTTTGCCATACTTACCAGTGTGAACGCACTTATGCAAGTTTGAGTACGTAAGTACGCGATTTGGGACACAGCATATGTAGGTGATATGAGGGGGGTAAATATCAGATTGACTGTTGTGTATTGATAAATCCGTGGTCCTGAAGTAGCAGATGGATCAGTCTCTCCCTCCTGTCAGCTTCGCCTTGGACCTATAATAATCAATATTATAACAATATAGCTGGGGTCGTGCATGAGTCGGCTCGCTAGTCGCGGGTGAACGAAATGAAGAAAAAAAAACGAAAAGAAAAATCTTCCACCTCATAACTTATGTTAGAGTGACAACTATCGCTATCCATAGGCATACTAATATCCATGCTATTGCTACTTATGCTAATTATGTTGACCATAGACTAAAGTTGTTGACCTTGACATGTACACTAGAATGGCAATCTGGTTGTCATGGTAATTGATTATGTACGACTATTAACCACACCCCCGTTCTCTGTTTGAGAAAGAACATTATCCAAAAGACTGAATGGTACACTGGCTGGAGTGGGGCTTTAACTGAATAAGGGACAATCTGCTAACAGGCCTTTGTGTAGTTTCCTGTTTGTGTTCGTAAAATGATTGCTGTGTCCCGAGATGTGCTAGCTTAAAAACACTAGTGAACACTAGTTTAGGTTATATTAATAACTGCGGTTCTCTGAACACTATGTGTAACATTTGTGATTTAAAACATTTTAAACAATAGAAAACAATTAACTATAATTTCAAACACTTTACTGCGATTTCAAACACTCTGTTGTGTCCCATCTCAGAATCTGAATCTTTAAAATCCATATTAATGTACATTCCCACATCATATCGGTCATAATATTACCAGCATACATTTGGGCAGGTCTGTTTAGTATTTGGTTGTGTGGAGTAGAAATGGATGGAGACATGATTTTACAGGTTAGTCCTACAGCATGTGCATAAAAAGATCATTTGAGTCCTTGAGCCTCCAGCTCATACAGAAAGGCAGCTGGATCCTCTCAACATGGCGTACACTAAATGATGACGTCAGTTACCCAAAATTCAACAAGGCATGACGTCAAACTTTACATTCTATATTGGAATTGAAACTGGGAATCGACAAGATTCAAATGATACCCAACTCTAGTGTGAAGAGGTGTGGTTGGTTGTAGAAGATCAGATCTACAACAAACCACTGTGATATATTCTCCATTTCCTCTTTTCATAGTTATAAAGTATGCATTATTTAACCACATCCCGAATTCGTCAGAACACACCACAGATTAGAAAAAAACGGAGTGGTTATATTTGATAAAAATGTTTTTTAACCGAGCGAAGCAGCAGAAACTGCAGATTTCTAAACGGGGACTGTCACGTTATCGCTTCAACAGCGGGGAGGCCTTAGCCGCAGCGGATAATAAACGCCATAAAGAATTAAAAAGAAGAACAAAAGACACGTATAAGCTGAAACTGATCGGTACCTAACATGTTCAATAATATTATATCGACAAACCGCTGAGTATTGATCCGCAGCTGAACGAACCAAAGTCTCAACTGAACAAAGATAGCAGACATGCTAATGCTAACAGCTGCTAACAAAGCAGCCTACTCGCGCCTCACCTTTGTCCTCGCGCCGGTCGGCCGCCATCACAGCCGCTGTGACGTGCTCCTGCCTCGCGCTCAGTTAACACTACAAATAAAACGGGTTTTTGTTGAATTTATTTAATTTAATCAGAAAAACTGACTGAAAACAACCGAAAGAATGAAAATGGCGGACCGAAAGTGTTGTTGTAGCTTCTTCTTCTTCTTCTTCTAGTTGACAAGCAGCGACCAGGTGAAGTACCGCCACCTACTGGACCGGATCAACTTCTTCTTCTTCTTCTTGGGGGTTTTACAGCAGCTGTAAGCCATCAGTTCATCGCCACACTGCAGTTTGGTTCTAATTACTCCCTCCATCTTGTCTTCTCTCTCTGCTGTATGTTACCTGCAGCAGGTAAGCAGCTTGTGCTCTGAAGTGTCTGATGTGAAGTGTGCTGTTCAGATGACTCTGAACCATGAAACCAGATCAGTGAGAAACCAGATTAGCTTTCATGAAGCAGACTCACTTTTAACAGGGGCAGATCACCATGGTAACTGAGGCTGATCACCATGGTAACCTGCACGGCTAACCTGGTTAACTTAAGAGGAGCAACAATCTGACTACTGACCAATCACATCACTGGAAACGTGGTGACATCATTCCTACAGGATCCTGACAGGGGCAAAAGAGTTTATAATAAAGTGACAAAGATCAACAGATATTTGTATCGATCAGTAGAATCCATGTCCTGTTCAGGTTTTAAAAGAGATTCTAACAGAGTTTATGACTGAATACACAATAACAATTAAAGTTGTATTTAAATAAAGTTTCTTTGATTCCTGACTGGACGATTTTCTTCTTCATCACTGCAGCACAGAACAACCGTGTTCATTATTAAAGAGGTTAAAGAGGTGCTGCTCACTGAACCTGCTGTAAACTAAATGATGCGACTGTGATGAAACTCATCAGTGCTGCTGTTCATATTCACATTTCTTCACATATCAAATCTGCATTTCAACACGCCGTCTACTGTTTCTAATCAGCCTGAACCTGCGAGTCCACCTGTTGGGACAGACGTCATGACATTTATATAAAACAGACTGTGATCAGTGTCAGTCAGTCTCCCCTGTGTCCCCCGACCCTCACACCCATAGACATATATACGTAGACGCCGCATTGACAGCTTTGGAACGTTGCTGTGATATGTCAACACGTTCGCCATATTGGAAAGGCCAAGACTGGCCTACAAATAAATACAAGTAAACGGAGGAGCTGTGTTTTTTCTGGATAAAAAGCACTATAAAGTTTACATCTCTCAACCCATGACTAATTTTTATATTCAAGGGTATATGATCTACGCGGAGTAGAAAAAAATGTTTTGTCTCCAGTTACTTATAATGTTGATAGTTAGGCTATAATCAGAGTAACTGAATACCAGCACCAGTCCCCTCTCTATCAAAACCTTCCATCACTGTCAGTGTTTAAGTCTAACATGAAAAAACACCCGTGCCATAGTTAACATGCTCAGTGTTTATGTGTTATGTGTTTACGTTTGCTTCATTTATAATTATTAATATTACTACTATTTTTTTCTTCTTCTTTTTTATCTTATCTTAAGGAAACAAATATCCATAGTATTAGGATCAATTGTAAATAATAGAGGTGAGGTTTTTACTATAAGCCCTCTGGGTCTGCTTTCTGTATTTTGTTACATATTTGTTATAATGTGTTACAGCAGCTCAAGGACAGAATAAGAACAGACAGACAGAATAAAATACAAATAAAGACTAACAATAGAAACTATACAAGTCATTAAACTCAAAGTTACAGTACACGCGACCTGTGTTGCACTCAGCCTAACAGTTTCATCTCAAGTAAAGTGACATAGTCGTGGTATAACAGTATAACATATTTACATGATATGGTAAGAAATAGTAAAAATATAGTACAGTAAACAGTATGAAATATAGTATAAAGTGAGATGTAGTAGTAGTACAACAATATAAAGATATATATTATATACTATAGTACAGCTGTATAGCATATTATTATTATTATTATAGTCTATAAATATAATAAGGTGTAGTATGAGAATTATAATATTATAGTAGTAATATAATGATAATAATATTAGATTTAAATAGTATATGTAGTATAAACAGTAGTACAATATAGTAAATAATAAAATAAAAGTGAGTAGTAAATAGTATACCGTAATATAATAGTATAAGAAGTATAATAATATATATATGCATAATATATATAATGTTATGTATATTGTGCAATTATACTCCAAATATTGTAAGAGCCAGTCCTCAATATGATTGTGATTCGAATATGGACACCTAAGTGGTTAAGACATTTTGACCGGTTAAAAAAGTGAAGGGCTTTCTATTTTTTCCAGTCCGTTCTAGTTCCGCCTTCTGGACAAGTTGCCCTTTCCAATATGGCGGCGACGTTGACGTATGATCCAGAGGCCAATGCGGCGTCTACGTAATATATGTCTATGCTCACATCCACCCACTGCTGGGAGAGAGGGTTCTAGGAGTTACACCTTAATGACACATTTCAGAAACTACTTTTTATGACTTTTGAGTTCCCCAAGAATTCATCCTGGTCGTGTTCAACCTCAACCATCATTATTCACACACAGATATATATATATTTAATATTTTTGTTAAAGAGTAAGATCCTTTTTGTTTTACCAGAAACACCGTCGTCGTCCTGCAACAACAACAACCAGTTTCTGGTTAAACAAAGAGGATCTTCCTCTTTAACAGACAGGTCTGTCTCTGCATGGATCCTTTCCATAATGTTGTCAGACACTTAGAATAACAGTCTGAACCAGAGTCAGTGGCAAAAACAAGCACTTTTAGTGGGCAGACTTTGACAGGCGCAGTTAATCACAAGGATTACGTTGCAGCCATTGTATGCAGTTTCACAGCTGCCGTAAAAATAGGGCCCAGATTTAAAAATACCGGAATTACCTTTTAACTAAAACCGATTGAACGGTGTGCAGGGTTTTGTTTTGAAAATCCCATACAGGAAGCGTTTCGTGTGAACAGCTTCTGCGCAGTGTGAGACCGGAAGTCCACGTCAGAACTCAGACCAGAACTGAAGACAAACTGAGTCAAATCCGAGCTGAACCCGTTTCAAACTAAAACTTGTCTTTTCTTTTGGACACAAATGGCGGACGAGGCCACGCGCAGGGCCGTATCGCAGATCCCGCTGTTGAAGACGCACGCGGGGCCGCGGGACCGCGCGCTGTGGCCGCAGCGGCTGAAGGAGGAGTACCAGGCGCTGATCCACTTCGTGGAGCAGAACAAGGCGGCGGACAACGACTGGTTCCGCCTCGAGTCCAACGCGGAGGGCACGCGCTGGACCGGCACGTGCTGGTTCATCCACGAGCTACTTCGCTACGAGTTCCGGCTGGAGTTTGACATCCCGGTGACGTACCCGGACACCGCGCCAGAGGTGGCGGTTCCGGAGCTGGACGGGAAGACCGCCAAGATGTACCGCGGGGGGAGGATCTGCCTGACCGAGCACTTCGCGCCACTGTGGGCCCGGAACGCGCCGCGCTTCGGCCTGGCGCACCTGATGGCGCTGGGACTCGGACCGTGGCTCGCTGTGGAGGTACCGGACCTGATCAGCAAGGGGCTCGTGGTCCACAAGGAGCGGCAGCGCGAGGCGGCGGCAGAGTGACGTCATCAGACTAAACGTTGAAGACTGAAAAACTGAGCAAGTGGACCTGAAACTGACTGAAAACGGTTTCAGTGAGTTACATTTAGTTCAGAGTAAAACTGCTGAAAAAATAAACAGAGTCGGAGGAGAGGTCACTATCATGGAGACCTGACTGGAAATATTGTGCGTGTGTGTGTGTGTGTGGGGGGGGGGGGTGTAATAAAATTATTTGATGCAGAGTGGTGGTGGAACAGAAAAATTATTATTACAAATTGAACAGAGTCTGGTGGAGAGGTCACTATCATGGAGACCTGACTGGAAATATTCTTCTAAAACAACTAAAACTGACTGTTCAGACTGAAAACAGTCTTGTTTAGTTTGACTCAAAGTAAAAAAAACAATGGAAAGATGAACAACAGAGTCTGGTCGCCAACATGCAGCTCTGACTGGAAACATTCAGAGAAAATGTAAATTATTTTGTATCGAACATTTTGTGACACACACACACACACAATAACGCATTAATGTATGGAGAGATGCTGCCTCAGGATGGCGCTAGAAAGAAATCAATGTTTGGAGCTGAAATGAACAGATGACATTTTATTTTAATTATAATTATTTCACGTCAGTTTGTTTGGTGAAGAGTGAAAACATTCTGAGGTTTGATTTCAGGACAAAATGAGAAATAAAGTGAAGAGAAACTGGAGTTTTAACTGGTGAGTTTTATTTCATCAAATTATTCAAATATATACGTAGTTTATTTTAGAATATTAAACTATAATTTAGATGTATTTTTCAAATATGATAAAGTAATTAATCATCATCAAACAATCATATGAAACTGATAATTATGTACTATATTAGTGGTGACGTAATAACCTTCCTATAATGTGTTAAATACCTGTGATTAACAAAAGAAGAAAGGACTTCCTGCATTCTTCTCTCTTCATGATCTGTTGTTAAACCTGCATCATGAATAATAATTATATATTCAGGGAGAGTAGAAGAGTCTGATGTCTTTCAGTAATAAACACATTTTATTTATTTCCATTCAGTCATGAGAAACTGAAAATCTGTCGAGTAGAAATAGTTTGATGTGAGATATATTTAGATTATTCACATTTTGTCTAAAACATTTGAGCTGATAAATCATTTCTACAATTTAGAAGACATTATAATGTTATCATATTATTAATCATAAGTAATGAATTTACAAATACATTATCAATACATGCAGATGCAAATAATTACTCAGTTTAAAATAAATAAAATAATAAGTTGCTGCCAGTAGAAGTGGTTCATGTTCATTCAGTATCTGAGCAGTGACTGATCTGAGTACAGTCTGAATACACAATCATCAAGATGTTTGTCAAACAGATTATTCTACAGTTAATTCAATTCAATTCAGTTTTATTTATATAGCGCCATATCATAACAAAGTTATCTCAGGGCACTTTTTCATATAGAGCAGGTCTAGAGCGACTCTTTATATTTACAGAGACCCAACAGTTCCCACCATGAGCAGCACCAGGAGACAGTGGCAAGGAAAAACTCCCTTTAACAGGTAGAAACCTCGAGCAGAACCAGAACTAGAACCAGGCTCTGGGTGGGGGGTCATCTGCCTCGACCGGGTTGGGTTGAAGGGGGAGGGGGGAGAGAGCAGGAGGAAAGAGAACATACAGCAGCACAACACAGTTCCACATAGAGATGTAACGCAATGGTTGTGGTAATGGTATGGATGTTAAGCATACAGAGACAGAGTGTGTGCTATTGATTAAGCTGGACAGATACGTTAAAATAACTGCCACTATAGAAAACGTTTCTCACATGAAAAAAAAACTAAAATCAGCTCAACTTCTTTCAGTTTTGTTCACGTTGTCTTTATTTGTAGTTTCAGTGTTGATTTAATTTTCAGTCAAGTTTCCTCTCAGTAAACTTGGATAAGCTCCGCCCACTCTGCCGGAGGCCACACCCCATTTTCTTGCACGTTGCTAGGCGACGACTTCCAGTCCCAGCTCCTCACCGGGACGCTCCAGGTGGCGCCGTAGTTTGCCATCACGTAGTCGAGCGTTTCGCATGGAACACGAACTTTCAGCTCCAGAAGCTCCGCCCAGCAGAGCGAGAAACGAGGGAAGACGTACCTGACAGAGAAAATACAAAAAAAACTCATTTATAACAAAACGTTTTTTAAACAAACTCATTAATGTTTCACTTCTTAAGTTTTCTTTGTCTTATTGTTTGAACTGTCGGTTTTTATGTCTTTTTGCATGTCTCCTCTCACTGCCACTGATTTAATTTTACTGTGAAAATAAATAAATGTTGATACAAAGACAGATGAAAATATTTAACGCACAGAAAAAGACATTTTATTTACTTGAACTTTCTGCCAGTCTTCGCCTGCGTTCCTCCGTTCCACACGACGTCGCCGTCTTCGTAGAAAAAGAAAACGTCCAGTTTAACATCGTTGCTCAGAAAGGAAAGTTCCAGACTGTCCTCCACCTGCACTTCAAAATAAAACACACGCCTTCAAAATAAAATCCACACCAGCTTCAATGAAGAAGACCCAACAGATTCAGAATAAAATCCACAAAAATTAAATACATAACACATAAAAACACTTCAAAATAAAACACTCACCTGCTTCACAATAAAGTAAGCACAGTGTTTATAAAATCATTTGAATAGCAAAATTAAAAGTAAAGTAGTAAAATATTTTTGAAATTAAACAGCTGTAAAGACAAAAATGAAGTTTTAACTATGAAAGGTACAAAAACAAGAAAAAAAGGAGGTAAGAATAAAGAAAACAGTATTCACCTTTCCAAACTTGTGTTTGAGTGACAGGCCGGCGTCCCTGAACGCTGCGACGATGTCCGACCTGAAGTCCGCGATAAAAATCCCAATATCGACGTCACGACTGTACGAGATAATACTGCACTGCCTGAACCAGCCTGTAGGGGACGAGATACATCCACAGAGACAGGGAGAGAGGGTTAGTGTGTTATATGTTGTTGCACTAAAATGTTCGTTATACTGTAATGTTAGCATGTTATATGTAATGTTAGCATGTTATATGTCGTTATACTGTAATGTTAGCATGTTATATGTCGTTATACTGTAATGTTAGCATGTTACATGTTGTTATACTGTAATGTTAGCGTGTTACCCAGACAGGTCCCGCTGCTGAGCCAGAAGGGGATGTCGAGGTGAGCGAGCGTTCGAGCGGCCAAATGCAGCAATGACTTCACTTTCCTCCGAAAATCCACTGCCTCTGGAGACGAGTCATCAGGGTAGAGCTACATTCACACAGAGAGAGAGCGAGCGCACCCTTAATAAAAACATCATTCAAAAACAACTTGTCAATTTATGACCAAATTGGATTCTTGCCAGCTGACCCCGTCTCGTGGGACTCATTGCTTTATTCACATCCACACTTTTTCTTCTTTTAAAAATTTTGTGTTAATTTTCAAACTGTTTCACTTTTCTTCACTTTCTGTCTAAAATATGGTTTAAAAATATTGTGTGATTTTCAAGCGGATTTTAAATTGTAAACTGTTTTGTCAGTCAAAACATTTGTCAGTTTTAATTTCTTTTACTTTGTGTTTTCCGCTAAAAAAATGCTTTTTCACCTCACTGTGTTTTATTTTCCCCCTTTCACAATAAAAGCCCTGTGTTCTTTCTGACCTGCAGGAAATTGCGGGCGTCACGGTAACCACACTCCAGGAAGCGGGCGTGTCGCTGCTCTGACAGAAAGTGGGAAACATTACGCGGGATTTGAACGTCGAGGCCGTCCAGGACTGTTAGGACCAGCTCCGGCCTGCAGGGGGCGACCACACAAAACAAACACATTTAATACAATTACACAGATAGAACATAATGTTTAATCAGCTGTTTTATTAAGGGACAACACGGAAGGCTACCACATAACTAACATGTTACTAACAACTAACATTACTAACACAACTAACATGTTACTAACATAATTAACACAACTAACACATAACTAACATGTTACTAACACATAACTAACATGTTACTAACACAACTAACATGTTACTAACATAATTAACACAACTAACACATAACTAACATGTTACTAACACACAACTAACATGTTACTAACATGACTAACACAACTAACACACAACTAACATGTTGCTAACACATGTTGCTAACACACAACTAACATGTTACTAACATGACTAACACAACTAACACATAACTAACATGACTAACACAACTAACACACAACTAACATGTTGCTAACACACAACTAACATGTTGCTAACACACAACTAACATGTTACTAACACATAACTAACGTTACTAACACAACTAACAACTAACACATCTAACAACTAACACATAACTAACATGTTACTAACACATAACATGTTACTAACACATAACTAACATGTTACTAACACAACTAACATGTTACTAACATAATTAACACAACTAACACATAACTAACATGTTACTAACACACAACTAACATGTTACTAACATGACTAACACAACTAACACACAACTAACATGTTGCTAACACATGTTGCTAACACACAACTAACATGTTACTAACATGACTAACACAACTAACACATAACTAACATGACTAACACAACTAACACACAACTAACATGTTGCTAACACACAACTAACATGTTGCTAACACACAACTAACATGTTACTAACACATAACTAACGTTACTAACACAACTAACAACTAACACATCTAACAACTAACACATAACTAACATGTTACTAACACATAACATGTTACTAACACATAACTAACATGTTACTAACACAACTAACATGTTACTAACATAATTAACACAACTAACACATAACTAACATGTTACTAACACACAACTAACATGACTAACACAACTAACACATAACTAACATGTTACTAACACATAACTAACACGTTACTAACATGTTACTAACAAATAACTAACATGTTACTAACACAACTAACATGTTACTAACATAATTAACACAACTAACACATAACTAACATGTTACTAACACACAACTAACATGTTACTAACACATAACTAACATGTTACTAACACAACTAACACGTTACTAACATAATTAACATGTTACTAACATAATTAACACAACTAACACATTACTAACATGTTACTAAGACACAACTAACATGTTACTAACATGACTAACACAACTAACACATAACTAACATGTTACTAACACATAACTAACATGTTGCTAACACACAACTAACATGTTACTAACACAACTAACATGTTACTAACATAATTAACACAACTAACACATAACTAACATGTTGCTAACACACAACTAACATGTTACTAACACAACTAACATGTTACTAACATAACTAACACAACTAACACATAACTAACATGTTACTAACATAAGTAACACAACACATAACATGTTACTAACACAACTAACATGTAACTAACATGTTACTAACATAACTAACAACTAACACAACTAACACATAACATGTTACTAACACAAAACTAACATGTTGCTAACACACAACTAACATGTTACTAACACAACTAACATGTTACTAACATGACTAACACAACTAACACATAGCTAACATGTTACTAACACATAACTAATCATCCCCATCCCCAGAAACCACAGGGACCACAGGACTTAATGACTACAGACCCGTCACCCTGATCTCTGTGGTAATGAAGTCTTCTGAGCACCCTGTTCTGTCCCACCTCAGAGACAATCACTGACCCTCTCCTGGACCCCTGCAGTTCGCCTACAGAGCCAGCAGGTCTGTGGACGATGCAGTAAACATGGCCCTCCACTTCATCCTCCAGCACCTGGACTCCTCAGGAACCTATGCCAGGATCCATTTTTGGATTTTAGCTCCGCCTTCAACATCGTCGTCCCGGCTCTGCTGCAGGACAAGCTCTCTCAGCAGAGTGTGCCTCCACCTGCAGGTGGATCACAGACTTCCTGTCCGACAGGAGGCAGCACATGAAGCTGGGGAAACATGTCTCTGATTCCAGGATTATCAGCACCGGATCCCCCCCAAGGCTGCGCCCCCCCCTCCCGGTACTCCAACAGCTGCACCTCCTGCGGCAGCTGAAGAAGTTCAACCTGCCAAAGACAATGATGGTGCACTACGCCTCCATCATTGAGTCTATCCTGGTGCTCTGCTGCCCCTGACAAGGACGAGGGCGTATCATTCACTCCACAGAGAAGGTTGCAATCGACTGCAATCTGCTATCCGTCCAGGACAAAAGATTGTAGCAGACTGCTCCCACCCCAGACACAAACTCTGTGAAGCACTCCCCTTTGGCAGGAGGCTGCAGTCCATCAGGACCAAAACCTCACGCCGGGGAGCTCTGGAGGAGAGAGCACCGGATTCTGCTCTGATCCGGAGCCATTTACAGGGGGGAGGAGAGCTCAGAGTTCAATCAACTCTTGAGATTAAGAAGTGGATTCATCTTCACTCTCGCTTCTCAACCTGTCTGCAGCAGCTAGCTGGAGGTGCTGACCTCTCTAGGTAAAGTCTCTCTTCGTCCATGTTGACTGCTGACTGGAGGTGAAATGAACTTTACTTAATGAACGTACAGAGAGGAGAGGGGGGAAAGAAGAGAGACTGGAGGGAAATAAAGAACCAGAGTCTCTGGTGGTGAGTGAGCCAGCTCTGGATGAATGAAAGCTTTGAACTGGAGTCTCGCTGTTACAATGCTGTGTGGGCGTCACTCTCTGGACTCAGGCAGGAACATCCACTGCATTAGCGCTAATCTCGTGGATTATCATCTTCATACACTGCACAGTTTTTACTTCACACTGTGAACACAAACTGTGCAGCTCTTCATTTTCATAAATTATATATTTGTATTATTGCCTTTTATTTTGCTCTGCTTGTTTTTTTTTATTTCTCTCTACTATGCTTATTTATTCACCAACATCCCAAAGCAAATTCCTTGTATGTGGAACCCTACTTGGCAATAAATGCAATTCTGAGCTGACAACCAGCCACCTTTAGAAGTGAAATATTAACTTTAATTAATGTGTGGATAATGTTTTAAATTAGAGCGTCAGTTTGTGATCCAGCTCAACTTGTTTTCACACTTTAGAGTTTCACCTGTCGTAAGCTCCAGGGTGGCGTCCGTAGTCCAGCAGTTTGAAGGGAGCAAAGTTTCGGTCCATGTTGGCTTTGAGGCGTAATGCTCCGTGCCACAGGTAGTTCCCGCTCCGCTCGTACAGGAACACCACCTGAGACAAAATACATTTACTGACATCCAAAAACCACCTGACGATCTCCCAAATATATAAAAATACACAACTAGACAAAATGAGATTAACTCAACATGAAAAGTGACCGAGGAACCACCAACTGAAATGAACAACTTTCACAAAACAAAACAGAATCACCTGAAAGCAAAAACCTGAAAACAAAGTAGATTCGATCATGTTGAAGATGGCTGCCAACTTCGATGTTTCTGGTCTCTAGGTGTTTCTATGTGGTTGCTAGGTGTCACCAGATGATGTGGCCCCACCCACCTGGATGATGTAACCGTGGAGGCGGAACAGTAAGTGCAGGGGGATCTCCTCTCCTGATAGGGTGTCCAAACTTGCCAATCGTGGGTCCTCTCCTCGCAACTCCAGCAACTCGAAGCCTTTCTGCTCGGCAGCCAATAGGAAGCTGGGCTGACAGACAAAAAAACCAACACATTTTACTGGAAAAGAAATGACGGAAATAAATTGAAATTTCACATTTAACACAAATTACAGAAATACTTCATATATTTACCAACAAAATAAAGTAAAAGAAGACATGACAATAAACCCTACAGACAGTAGGATAAACTAAAATAAAAGTTTAAACAAAATATAAATTACATTTAAAACCAAGTGTGGTGTTATTTCCCACTTTCTCTAGGGGCCGCGAACACATCACACACTCACGTCATACTTCCACAGGTTGGCGTGCAGAGCAAAGGATGTCATTGGCCGGACGGTGCACAGGAAGCTGCAGTGCGGCTCACGCACCAGCCGGTCATGCTGCCGCAAAGCATCCTGGGAGAGCAGCGTCAGTGCGGTGGTGTCGGCGAGAAACAGTGGCAGCCTGAAGCGCTGAGCTAATGCCAGAAACTTCTTCACTGTTTGCTGCAGAAACCACACAGAGCAGGACGGTTACTATGGTGATGAGTCACAGTGGCTAACAGTGGGGCTAACAGCAGGGCTAACCGCGGGGGAAATAGTGAGGCTAACAGCGAGGCTAACAGTGCTAAGAGGAGAGTGAGGCTAACAGTGAGGCTAACAGTGAGGCTAACAGCGGGGCTAACAGCGGGGCTAATAGTGGGGCTAACAGTGCTGAGAGGACAATGAGGCTAACAGTGCTGAGAGGACAATGAGGCTAACAGGGAGGCCAACAGTGGGGCTAACAGCAGTGCTGTTGCTAACATTAGCGCTGACTCACCCATTGGACATCACTGGCGGTCAGGTGACTTGTTCGGCTCAGGATGTGAGGGCCAGGCTGCAGAAGAAAGGCATGTTGGGAAATGAAGACTAAAATCTGATGACTTTATTTTTAAATGTAAAGCTGATAAAAAGCTGACACTTTGTTTTATTCAGTTCTTTCTTGTTAATGTTTCAGCCTCCAGATTAGTGGATGTGTTAAGGCACTGTTGGCCTTCCATACTTTGAACACTGCATTATTTTACAGCTTCTCTGTTTGCACTGTCAGCAATAATGGACACATTATGTTTTGTTTCACAGGCCAGAGGAGGACAAAAGGTTTACTATGTGAACATTTACATTTAACATTATTAACATTAAAGGTTTACTAATAACATTTACAATTATCAAAGTAAAGTCTGTGTGGAGGAAATTCTAAACACATTATACACGTTAGAACCATGTGAACAGACTGAACTGTGGAGTTCGACCGTTAAACTGTTTTTCACCATCTTTGTGTTCAGGTTTTTTGGGTGGGCCTGAAGTCATGGCTCGATGATGCATTGGAGCCATACTGCAGTGATGTTTCATTTGTCTGTGGTGTGATGAACTCAGTTGTCAGTTGTTAGTCATAATTCTACAAAAAGCATCAAGTAAAATGTGTCCTTTTCATTCCTGCTTTCACAAATATCCAAAAGCTTTTACGCATATTTATATTTTATTAGATTTGACTAATATTTATATTTGATTTTATATTGTATTTGATCTAGGGATGTTGACGATCAAGGCATTTTTTAACTGATCGGTATCGGCTATATTGAGCACGAACCTGATCTTTTATGTCAGCTGTCACACAGGTGTCATGAATGGAGAGCACAATTTGTGGCAAAAAAACAAAACAAAAAAAACATGCAGCTAAAATGTCTGCAGTGTGGAAATATTTAAAATTGTAAAACAAAAGCAGTCCAACAGCCACTTGTAATGTCTGCAATGCAAGCATTTTGCAAGTTCACTCAAGTAACTCAGGCAAAGGTGCGCCGAAGCAACAAACACTGGACGTTATTTTCCTCGATGTATACTTTCCGCTAGATAAGACCTAGCGGTTTGGAGGCGGGGTTAAAGGAAAAGCTAGTGCGCTTGCTCTATGGGCCGTACAATGCGGAAGCTATGTGGAAGATCCAGGTAATTTTATACCCGGGAAGTTGAACTTTTTTTGGCTTCATGCGACACTGAGCAGCTTTCATAGGAATGAACGAGGCCCCGCCTCCGATGCTGTATCCAGTTCTCTTTATACATCCGTGGGCGCTGCAGGTGCACTCAACCGACTGCAAGACCCAGGGTATGATGGGAAATGCCTGGCTGTTGCCTGATCAAAGAGCTGATTGGCTCTTAATTTTGACCACAAATATCATTTTCTGTGTAATTGTAATATTTAATGCTGGATTGTAGGCTGTATGTTGTGCAGGTTTAATCTGTTAATAAACATCTTGTGTGGTTGATATGCATAATAATAAAGTTTATTTCAGTCATAACTATCCGACCGTGATCTGCAAACTACAGGTAGCCTACAGGTGGATCTAACAGGATGTAAATATTTCTGTGACTTCCTGTATATTCTTTGAAGGCTGCTGGAAACTGTCTGACTTGACTGCTGCTGTTTGTCACAGCGCCCCTGCTGCTCCCGTCTGATCTCGTCCACTTTCCAAGCGAGGCGCACTTCATCTCCAACGAGCCTAATAATACTTCCATGGTGCGGACCCGGACCCAGTGATCGTGTCTCACCTGGCTGACGTACTTCCTGTAGTAATACAGCTGGAACAGCAAGAACACGGAGCTGCTGGCGATCAGCAGCGATAAAACGGCCGTCCGGTTCACACGAGGCATCCGGAAACACTGCACGGCAACCTGCTCGTCATGACGTCTAAACCGAAACTCTCTGTTCGGGATTAACGGCGGCAAAACCACACAACGGCGCGAAAAACAGTGAACTGTCCGCGGCATCCAGAAGGGCCGCCATCTTTAAAACAAACCGAGGAGAACGCTTCCAGGTGGGACCTTCACAATAAAAGTCCGGGGCGAACCTTTTTTTCCTGTTTTTTTCTCAACTTTATTGCAGAAATCAAAAGCAAGACGCAAACAAGGCAATAGCGCCATCAAGTGGCAATCCAAGAGAACAAGGGAGGAATAAATAAATGACAAATACAACAAACAAATAAAATAGACAGAATAAAGAATAATATATGAATTTAAGGGTATATCTAGATACAAATGTGATAAATTTAAATAAAAACGTGTTTGACGGCTTTCTTATGCAATTAGAGTGATATATGGTAAATCTAAAGTCCCATTTAAAATACAGCAACGTTTTTTGTAAATTTACATTTGTGAATGTGAGAATAAAATTAAGAAGAGAAAATATGTGTAATTAATCTTTAGTTGTATATTATGACATGCTTGTTAGCAAGTGACATATGTGTCTGTATCTTTTGTTTATTGTATTGTTGGCTCATAGAATTATTGGTTATTCTATTTATTTTTCTATTTTTGTCTTTCTGTCGACTTTCTTATTGTTTTTGTTTGTTTGTCTGTTATTGTTTTGTTTTTTGGTGAGATGTCAAGAAGCCCTTCAATTCTTCTTTGCTGAGAATACTTGTGTACTTTTACTGCTGATACTTCAACTACATGAAGTTGAAAACACATGTAACATTGCAACTAACCCTACTTTTACCTCAGAAAATGTATCTGAGTATTTCTTACACACACACACCCCTGCACACATACACACACACACACACACAAGATGGCGGACCGCAGCAGCAGCAGTTTCTCCATAACAAAAAGGCCGAGTTAAAACTTCTCCCGGACTTTGTTAAACTCCACTTTTCCCGCTTTGACCGGAGAAATGAGCGGCCTCCGCCGCCTCTACCGTCTCGTTTAACGGCTGTGTGTGTTTCCCCGGTGATGTTCCCGTGAATCCGCCGCCGAGTGAGCGGATTTTGGTCGTTTTCTCCAAACTGGGAAGGTAAGAACGGCCGTGCCGTTAGCTTAGCTTCGTGTTTACCGTTTGTTTTGGTTGGATGTCGGTGTTTGGACGGGTCCGTGGACAGACTGGTTACGGTTACCGGGTTTAACGGGAACGGAAAGAACAAGAGGGTGTTTGATGAACCGGCAGACTGTAGTTATTTCTGAGTGTATTATGGGAAAATGACGGTAAAGTAGCGGGTCAGTGTTAGCCGGACTGTAATGTTCAGCTAGCTAACAGAGCTGCTGCTTTTGTCATAGATATTATTACTGTGCACTACTGCAGTACTACTAATACTGCCTACGGTTACTGTACAGTACTAGTAATACTAGTACCGCCTACTGTTATTGAACAATATTGCTGCAGTCCTATTGCGGTACTACTAATACGGATTACTGTAACTGCAGCTGGTAATAGTACTTCTGTTGGGTTTTACTACCAGTACTACAGAGGCTACATCTGCTTGTACTGTATTGTTGCAAATACTACTGAATCAGTAAAATACTGATTGTGTGATGACATGAAACAAGTAGGCTACCCAGTTATGACTTGTAGTACTTGTATGTGTACAGCTGTGACTACAGCCTGTGCTACTGGTACCAGTATGGCAGATGTTGGTTGTGGAACTACAGCCAGTTAGTCAGCAGCGGACAGTAGTAGTAGTAGTACACAGTATTTGATCAGTATGTGTTGGGTTCCCATACTTTCACAGTACTGAGTTTCCATAGTACTCACATAGTACTGAGTTTCCATAGTACTCACATAGTACTGAGTTTCCATAGTACTTTCACAGTACTGAGTTTCCATAGTACTCACATAGTACTGAGTTTCCATAGTACTTTCACAGTACTGAGTTTTCATAGTACTCACATAGTACTGAGTTTCCATAGTACTTTCACAGTACTGAGTTTCCATAGTACTCACATAGTACTGAGTTTCCATAGTACTTTCACAGTATTGAGTTTCCATTGTACTCACATAGTACTGAGTTTCCATAGCACTTTCACAGTACTGAGTTTCCATAGTACTCGCATAGTACTGAGTTTCCATTGTACTTTCACAGTACTGAGTTTCCATAGTACTCGCATAGTACTGAGTTTCCATAGTACTTTCACAGTACTGAGTTTCCATAGTACTCGCATAGTACTGAGTTTCCATAGTACTTTCACAGTACTGAGTTTCCATAGTACTCACATAGTACTGAGTTTCCATAGTACTTTCACAGTACTGAGTTTCCATAGTACTCACATAGTACTGAGTTTCCATAGTACTTTCACAGTACTGAGTTTCCATTGTACTCACATAGTACTGAGTTTCCATTGTACTCTCGTAGTACTGAGTTTACATAGTACTCATGTAGTACTGAGTTTCCATAGTACTCACATAGTACTGAGTTTACATAGTACTCTCACAGTACAATTTCCATAATACTCATAGTACTGAGTTCCCATAGTACTTTCACAGTACTGAGTTTACATAGTACTCTCGTAGTACTGAGTTTCCATAGTACTCATGTAGTACTGAGTTTCCATAGTACTCATGTAGTACTGAGTTTCCATAGTACTCACATAGTACTGAGTTTCCATAGTACTCTCACAGTACAGTTTCCATAATACTCATAGTACTGAGTTCCCATAGTACTCTCATAGTACTGAGTTCCCATAGTACTCTCATAGTACTGAGTTCCCATAGTACTCTCATAGTACTGAGTTTCCATAGTACTCTCTCAGTACTCAGTTTACATAGTACTCTCATAGTACAGTTTATAAATTTATACATTTATAAATAAATGTACTCTGTCAATTACCAGAAAATATTAAAATATCCTACATTTAGGATATTTTAATATTTTATTTTCTTTCTGATGTCTGAATATTTTTAATAATTAAAAGACCATACCTCTACTTGCATTATTATGCTATTATCTTTATATCAGTGGCATACAATGGTCTTAAAATGACAATAATATCGTTTATCGCAATTATTTCTGGGACAATAAATTGTCCAATAAAGGTAGTCATGGTGACAGGCCTACCCTCAGTCTGGTAATGTTTCTGACTGCACAGTCTGAGCCTCCTCACAGGCCAGCGTCTGTTGACCATGACAATGCAGAAACACATTTTATACCTAATAGTAATATTTCTACCACACATGTAGTATTACTGCAGCTGAGTATCATTTTAACAATAACTGAAACTAAACCTGAGGTTTGTAAAACAAATTTATTACAGTGCTTTTATTTTGGTAAATATCAACATGTTTTAACCACAGACTGTATATAAAGATGGACGACGCATCTCCACTTCCTCCCACTGTACAAAAATGAAGCCAAAATATCCTGTTTTACTATGGATGTATAATAAGAACTGGATCTGGACCCAAAGGTGGCGCCTATTCAGTCTAATGAGAACTGCTCGCCTGACACATAGGCATAAAAAGTTCCTATCTTCCGGGTTTACTTCTGGGTTATGTGGCCCACTGAATATGTGCAGGAGTGTTTCCCCCCTGCTGGCCCTGCCCACGAGTTCCCGCTCGGCCCATAGACTTTACATTAGGCTCGTTGGAGATGAACTGCACCTCGCTTGGAAAGTGGACGAGATCAGCAGTAGGGGGCGCTGTGACAAACAGCAGCAGTCAAGTCAGACAGTTTCCAGCAGCCTTCAACAAATTTACAGGAAGTCCCAGAAGTATTTACATCCTGTTAGATCCACCTGTAGGCTACCTGTAGTTTGCAGATCACGGTCGGATAGTTATGGTTGAAATAAACTTTATTATTCATATCAACCACACAAGATGTTTGTTAACAGATGAAACGGTCACTGCAAAACATACAGCAACACTCCTGCGTTAAATATTATAATTACATAGAAAATTAGGATTTTCTGCAAAACGTGATGTTTGTGGTCAAAATTAAGAGCCAATCAGCTCTTTGATCAGGCAACAGTCATTTCCCATCATGCCCTGGGACTTGCAGTCTGTGGAGAGCAGCTGCAGCACCTGGCTCTAAAAACTGCGGCCGCCTGGATTTCGTGAGGTTATTGTTGCCCACATGTGCATGACGTCAGAGCAAGTCGGGATCAAGTCGGACACAAATCTGACTGGCTGCATTGTGCGGCGATCGCCGGTGATCGATTCTGCGCAGGCCTGTCTCATCTCTAACGAGCCTATTGTGATGATGTCACAGATTTTTAAATCTCTTTTCTCGGCTTGAGGAAAGTTTTACAAATATAAAACCTCCATGGATCAAAAGTGCATAATAGAGTCATAATGGAGCTTGTTTGCAGGTGGAGGTGTCCTGTCAACAGTTTGACAGATGTCTCTTTTACAATGGAGGTCTATGGGGAAAATGGAAAACTGGAAAAAACTGGAAGCAAGGCTGAGCGGCTGCACCGTATACAGTTCTTATTTTACATCCATGTGTTTACGGGCGCTGCCATCTTGACTGGTGACATCACTTGGAGCAGTATCGAGGTCCCGCCCATACACCCGCCCAAACCAATCGTGAACACACTCACAGTTGTCAATCATGATGCCAGCCCCCCTTTTCATAGCATCAAACAACTAATTAAAACCAAACTGATCAGACAAATGGTTTTAACAGCAAACTGCTGCAAACATCAGTTACAGGAACTGTTAGCACCTGTTAGCTCCTGTTAGTTCGGACCTCAGTAAACAGGAAGTAAAGAGGTGAAGGCGTGTGCAGCGCCTTTCAAACAAATCACTACAACTAACGGTCAGCTGATGTTTCATGTTAACATCAAAAGTCTTCTCATGCTAACATTAGTCTTCTCATGCTAACATTAGTCTTCTCATGCTAACATTAGTTTTTTGATGCTAACATTAGTTTTTTTGATGCTAACATTAGTCTTCTCATGCTAACGTTAGTCTTCTCATGCTAACATTAGTTTTTTGATGCTAACATTAGTCTTCTCATGCTAACGTTAGTCTTCTCATGCTAACATTAGTTTTCTCATGATAACGTTAGTTTTGTCATGCTAATGTTAGATTTGTCATGTTAATGCTTTAATGGGACTATTAAAAAATCAACGTCAGATTAATCAATAATGAAAACAATGATTAGTTGCAGCTTTAATGTGAATCCATGAATGTGGAGCTGAAGATCTAAAATAGGATTAACAGATGAAGAGATGAAGAGACCAGTATTGATTAGACTGCAGAGTGTGTGTGTGTCTCAGTAACCCGGTCTGTCTGCCTGCAGCAGCTGCTGCAAAGCATGCTGGGAGCAGCAGGAGGAGGAGGGAGAGGCAGCCCAACCCCCCTCCTCCCTCCCTTCTCTTCCCTCCCCCTCTCTCTCTGTCTCTGCCTCCTGATTGGCTGCTGGCTCGCCCAGCTGACTGCCCTCTGTCAGACAGAGAGAGAGAGAGAGAGAGAGAGAGAGGGTGATGGAGGCTACAGCGATGGGGTGAGCTGCCATTTTCTCTTTCTTTATCCTGAATCTATTCATCCTTTATGCATCTGTTCTATTCTGGCTTTGCTTTTATTTGGTGTCAGATGGATTATTGAGAAAGAGGAGGGGGTGGGGGGTGGGGTGAGGATGGAGGATGAGGGAGGAGGTCGTGTCTTTTATTCCTTCATTGTCTGTTTTTCTCTGGTGTGTTTTTCTTCTTTGTTGGATTGAATTTATTTTGTGTGTGTTTCCTGTGATGGAGGGAG
Organism: Macquaria ambigua; assembly: GCA_008360985.2. NCBI lineage: Eukaryota > Metazoa > Chordata > Actinopteri > Centrarchiformes > Percichthyidae > Macquaria > Macquaria ambigua. The sequence continues at coordinate 43,375 of VMKM01001912.1, read as the reverse complement.
AGAAGGAGAGAGAGGATGGATGGAGAGGGAGAGAGGGGGGAGGCAGGGATGATGGAGGGAGGAGAGAGGAGGGAGAGAAAATGGCCGACCGGTGATGGAGGATGGAGGCAGAGGGAAGAAATAAAAAATAAAAGAAGAACAGAAGAGAGGTTGTTTTTCTTGTTTTCTGTGGAGTTATTTATTGTCTCACACGGTGAAGCTGATCCAGGACCAGACTGATTACTGTCTGATCATCATTGATCACTATGGGATTGATTAATAAGTGATGATGCGCAAACTGTTAGACAGGAAGATGTGAGGGGGTGTGGTAGTTGTAGTTCTCTGTAGCTGAACTCTACTGTGTAGTTCTGATGTAGTACTGTGTGGTAGTACTGTGTAGTTCTGAAGTAGTACTGTGTAGTTCTGAAGTAGTACTGTGTAGTTCTGATGTAGTACTGTGTGGTAGTATTGTGTAGTTCTGATGTAGTACTGTGTGGTAGTATTGTGTAGTTCTGAAGTAGTACTGTGTGGTAGTACTTTGTAGTTCTGATGTAGTACTGTGTGGTAGTACTGTGTAGTTCTGATGTAGTACTGTGTAGTTCTGATGTAGTACTGTGTGGTAGTATTGTGTAGTTCTGATGTAGTACTGTGTGGTAGTACTGTGTAGTTCTGAAGTAGTACTGTGTAGTTCTGAAGTAGTACTGGGTGGTAGTACTGTGTAGTAAAAAAAAAATGTTTGAAATACTTTGATTGATACTGTGTGTATGTAGGATAGTAATCCGATGGTGTAGAAAATGTTAACAATACAAAGATTTAAATCACGATGTCACCGTCCATCAGCCCAACCCCAGTACAGTAGTAGTAGTACTACAGTAGTACTGTGTATCAGGGACATGTTGGTATCAATATTTTATGCTGTGTTTATTGGAACGTATCAAAGTAAAGTAGTATTATCACAATATTCATCAAACGTTCCAGAAATACTACGATTAGCACTAAAATGCAGTAAAAGTACTGCACAGGACAGACTGAATACTGACCTTTAAACTGCAGAAGAAACTTGATCAGCAACTATTCGTTTCATCATCAATGACTCATGTGATTCATTTAGTTCATTTATTTTCTGAATGATTTAGTCAATGAAATATTAAACGTAGTGAAAAACTTTCCACCAACAAACACAGAAAAATAGCTGAAAGCATTAATTGATTATCAATCAGTCGACTAAACAATTAATTGACTTATTGTTTCAGCTGTAATTGTATGATCACGACATCGACGGACACCAAATAAATCATTGTGTCACCTGATGTTCCTCTCTGTCAGCTCTGTGTTTGGCTCTTTAGCTGCTAAATGCTCCACTCTGTTCCCCAGCTCGTCTCTAACTGAGTCTGCTGCTGAGCAGGAAGTGTTCAGCTGCTTTTTACTGCTTTTATTCTGAAAACGACGCTCTGAGAGGTACCAGAACAGATAAACAAGGAGCTGAAACTCACTACAAAGATTCAGCTGATGATTCACCACCAGAGACGCCAACACACTGTCACTTCATACATTTCAGACACTTTAACGGTTTCGTCAGTGTGTCTGATGAACAGCAGACACTTTGGAACATTTCCTGTAGAAACTGTGAAGTTCAGTGTTTCATCAGATCTGCTGTGTGTCATCAACATGTCCGTCTGTAGAGGGCGCTGCTCTCACTCATCGAACTACAGTACACTGTTGTAGTACTGTAACATGTGGTGTTTGTGTGAATCATGTGTCAGACAGTAACATCAGTGTTTGTAACAGAGAGGAAACATCACATGATGCCCACACACACACACACACACACACACAGACCTCTAGTGCAGTCTGCTACCTGGACTTTTAAGAAAACACACGTAACAAACAGATGAAGAAGCTCAGCTGACTCCTACAGTTCAATTCAATTCAGTTTTATTTATATAGTGCCATATCATAAAAAAGTTATCTCAGGGCACTTTTCCATATAGAGCAGTTCTAGACTAACTTTATATTTACAGAGACCCAACAGTCCCCACCATCAGCAGCACTAGGCGACAGTGGCAAGGAAAAACTCCCTTTAACAGGCAGAAACCTCGAGCAGAACCAGAACCAGGCTCTGGGTGGGCGGTCATCTGCATTGACCAGTTGGGTGGTGGGGGGCTGCGATAACAAGGAGGAGGAATGTGTTTAACGCGGGGCCAAGCCAGGACAACGTGGAGCACAACCCTGTTCTGGAGACAAGCTTGGCAAGTAGGCTACCCCAACTACATCTATGCAGATGGGCGACATTCCTGGCATCCCTCTAGAGAGGGTTTGAAGACATATTCAAACACTGGTGTAAATACACCTAAGAAGTATTGTAGTAATTCTTAACGTCTCAGATCCTTTTTAGGGGTGTTTACACCAGTATTTGAATGACTTGAAGCCCTTTCTGGACATAATCCTGACAGAGTACAAACAGGATCATGGGGACACCAGTGCCAACAGTGGCCCAACTACCAGTGACTCCATCTTGACAGCCCCTAAAGTACCAACACAAAAACAAAGGAAAAGAAGAGCAGAATTGGTCATGCCAGTGGAAATTTATAGTAGCATACTAAGTTGTCTGCAGCAGCCAACAGTTGGGTAATGAGTGAAATGTAAAGCAGCAAGCTTGTCCCGGACCACATCTGTCTCCCCTTCTGTAACGTTAATAGGTTTCATCTTCTTTGTATGTTATTTAGTAGTCTGAAGTACAGACTGATAGTCCTACCTGTAGTCCCGCCTGTAGTCCCACGTAGTCCCTCCTTTAGTCCCTCCTGTAGTCCTTCCTGTAGTCCCGCCTGTCGTCCTTCCTGTAGTCCCTTCTTTAGTCCCTCCTGTAGTCCTTCCTGTAGTCCCATCTGTAGCCCGCATGTAGTCCCTCTTGTAGTCCTTCCTGTAGTCCCGCCTTTAGTCCCTCTTGTAGACCTTCCTGTAGTCCCTCCTGTAGTCCCTCCTGTAGTCCCTCCTGTAGTCCCTCCTGTAGACCTTCCTGTAGTCCCACCTGTATTCCCTCCTGTAGTCCCTCCTCCCGCTTATAGTCCTGCTGTCGATGTTAGTCAAAACATCCGAACACAAAGAATCCTTACATTTGTTTCCCTGTGTACTTCCTGCAGCTCAATACTACAGTATCACAGTACTACAGTATCACAGTAATACAGTATCACAGTACCACAGTACTACAGTGTCATGGTTCCTGGTTTGTCTTTTGCAGGTCAGACGTGGGTCCTCCAAAATGGCGGCAGCGTCGTATGACCAGCTGCTAAGGCAGGTGGAGGTGTTAAAGATGGAAAACTCCAACCTGCGTCAGGAGCTGCAGGACAACTCCAACCACCTGACCAAACTGGAGACTGAGGCCTCCAATATGAAGGTCAGTACTCATAATACTACTGAAATACTGCACACTGTAGTACTGAAATACTGTACACAGTACTACTGAAACCTAGTCTGGGAACCAGACGAATCTGTGAGCTCATATTTTATTCTGGCAGATGCGTCTGGTCCCCCTCCCATTCAGACAGATTTCCAGCCAACCTGGCCCGGGTCAGGCCAATCACAACTGTTAATCTAACATGGGGCAGGTTTGATTCGATGATGGTACAGAGGAGCACCATTGAGGCGTTTTTGTAAACGACCAAGATGGCTGCCGCTGATGTGCAACGTTCTGAATCTGCTATCGTGTCAGTATTAAACGAACTGGACGGTATATTTTCTCTAAAAGAAGAACAAACAACTGCGCTTCAAGCTGTTGTTTATAAGAACAATGTGTCTGCCGTACTTCTGACAGGATTTGCTCAGCGCTATGTCACACGTTTCGTCACTCTGATTGGTTGTAGGTCTGTCCAATTGTGTCTAGAGGCATTTTTGTCTGTGCCCGTTGATAACGGCCCTTGGAAATTGAAAATCAACTCAGAGGTTCCAGATGTATTTGCGTTTGCGAATTGGTCTGGTGATGTCAGACTAAGTGAAATGCTGCACACCATAGTACTGAAATACTGCACTTTGTAGTACTGAAATACTGCACACTGTACTACTGAGCTGAGTACTAACAAGTGTTAACTTTAGCACGTTCTTTTAGACTTTTGATAAAAATGTGTTTTAGTTTGAGTCAAATTAAATAAATGTATGTTAGATTTGTTAGTACTACAGATTACTCAGTACTTGAGTAAATGTACTTAGTTACTGTATGCCTGTGGACACAAGTACCCGCACAGAATCTCTGGCGGAGGCACACAAGTACACTCCAGCTTTTGTCAGGACCACATTTGGCCCACAACCTGCTGTTTGCACACCACGACTGTCAAAGATGAAATGTCTGTATGTGTGTTACTGCATGTACTACTCCTGTAGTACAAGTACTACAGAATACAATCTGAAGAGTACTTTTAGTTGTTTCAGAGTCAAAAATGTTTTGTGTCTCTGTGGTATATACGGGCCAGGTTCGGCTCAGGAGGTAGAGCGGATCATCCACTGATCACAGGCTCAGTGGTTTGATCCCCACCTCCTCCTGTCCACATGTCAAAGTGTCCTTGGGCAGGACACCACTGAACCCCAAATTGCTCCCGATGGTCAGACCAGCACCCTGTATGGAATAGGGCTCGCAGGGGGCTCACAGGGAACTCAACTTTAGTTGAGTAAGTAAACTTAGGTGAAACTAAGTTGCAATTGAGTTGCATGGTGTAAAGCCCTCTGCAACACACTTGGAACTTGTCTGAAACTCAACTGCAACAGTTGCAAAACTCTCAACTTTGTGAAACTAGTTTCACACAACCAATCAAAACGCTGATAACGTGTAAGATGACGTTACACTACCACTGATGCAGTATAATTTCAGCCAATTTGAGCTAATTGATTTCAACTCAACAACGGCTTAACACCAAATGAACAAAATAATAAAACACAAGATGGTTTCTTGGACGCTTCAGAAGGACATTATCTTCATAGACTTCATGCAAGGTTGGTAAAGTAAGTAAAGTAAAGTTAAAGTTTTTCAAGAGTTTGTTTACGTTAGTCGGTGACGAACGTTACCGCTACCTTAGTTAATGTTAACATCATGGTTGTTTGAACATTTTGTTTGATGTCTGTTTTGTTAGCTAATCTTCTGAAATCTGCTGCTGTTATCACAATCTATTTAACGAAAGCTCACAGTGATCTGGTGTTGGAACTGATAGTGTGTATGTGCCACGCTGGGTCCACTTCAGTCATTCCTGAGGAATGTGTTTAACGCGGGGCCAAGCCAGGGCAATGTGGAGCACAACCCTGTTCTGGAGACGAGCTTGGCAAGTAGGCTACCCCAACTACATCTATGCAGATGGGCGACATTCCTGGCATCCCTCTAGAGAGGGTAGTAATCTTTTTTCACAAACTGTCTCTTGTTTGGGGAGATAACATCTCAGATCCTTTTAGGGGTGTTTACACCAGTATTTGAATGACTTGAAGACCTTTCTAGACATATCCCTGGTGCAGTTGTTGCAGGCTGATCTAACACGTAGCATAGAATGTGCAGGTGCATCCAGACGCCACTTCCCAGGGATCACTTCTCCACTGTCCATCAGCTGAGGTGGGTGTAGACCTGACGGGTGCTCATCTGACTCCAGAGGTAGTTGTGAAGTGCCACAGTAGCAAGAACCAGATCCCTGACTTTCTCTGGCTCCAGGAGGATAACAATGTGGAACACCCTCCACCGATTGCCAAAGGCATTTTCCACACATCTCCTCGCTCTCGAAAGCCTGAATAAAACATAAAATCACATAAGCCTGGTTATCAGAGTACAATTTCTAACACAAATACTACAATACAGTCAAGTTAATGTGAAAAGCTGACCTGTTGTTGAAAACTCTGGTCTGTCTGTTGAGGTGTGCCCTGTTATAAGGCTTCATCATGTTTGTCTTAAGGGCAAATGCTACCACCACATAAGGCACTGGTGTGGTCCAGGATGGCAGAGGTTTTGGGTCTGGTTCCTGGAGGGTCCCTCTCTGGAGAGCTGTCCCAAGGTTGCTCTTGTACCATACACCACCATCACTGGCTCTGCCGTTGGTGCATCAACAAGAGCCATGAGCACAACTGAGTTGGTGCTCTTGTAGTTGCGTAAATGAGATCTGCTATGTTTAGGCCACAGCATTATGATGTGCTTCCCATCCAGTGCACCCAAACAGCTGGGAAACTGCCACTGGCACTCACTGATCGTCTGGCACATTGATGGAAAGACATATTGTAATAAGTCAGATATGCATCCCAGTATACATTATAACCAACAATCCCTCGTTAGTTTTTTTCCTTTTATTATCAATATTCACATTCAGTTTCTTGATTTAAGGGTTAAGGTGTGCTTTGGCTCAAACTATTACACAAAACTAGTTGCTACAACTTGTGGGGAAAAGACCTTTTAGATTGCGTTGCAGGTCTCAATCCCAATGGCAGAGATGGCAGTACCACTTATTCTAAATGATTCCCTTGTTGCCAGAAATCTGAGGGTGACAGCCAGTCTCTGCAGTGCTGATGAGCTCCCTCATCACTGTGTCTGTTTTTGTGATGTGAGGTGCCATCATACTTTGAAAAGCACTATATAAGTGATCCATTTACCCACAGACGTTTAGCCTTTTTAGGCTGAGTTTCTTCCTCCAGCATATTAATAGGCATTAATGCACCAATAGCTCTCTTCCTGTTCTCCGGGATAATAATAATAAACTTTATTTATATAGCACCTTTCATACATGGGGTGTAGCTCAAAGTGCTTTACAATGAGAGAGAGAGAGAGAGAGAGAGAGAGAGAGAGAGAGAGAGAGAGAGAGAGAGAGAGAGAGAGAGAGGCATAATAAAATAGTGCAAATACTGCGCAATAAAACCAAGCAAACAAATTGGTAACAAAGGCAAGAAGCAGCAAATAGCAAAAGCAGGTATGCCAAGGACAATGTAGTATTTGAAAGATGGCACTAAAACAAAGAAAGGCATATGACCAATAAAATATGTCAAGAAAAAACGATAGAACAAAACAATAAAATATGTCAAAGATAAAACCAGACAGGGGAAGAGTGACAATTAGTTAAAAGCAATGTTGAATAAATACGTTTTCAATTGTCGTTTAAAATATTCACAGTTTGCATCTCTTATAGCCTTGGGTAGGGAGTTCCACAGTTTTTGGGCATAGTTAAAGGCTGAGCTGCTGATTTTCTTATTCATGTGAGAGTTTATATTTAAAAAACTGGCAGCAGAGGATCTAAGAGGCTGTGAAGGATTATAAATCGACAAAGATTGAGTAATGTAGGCCGGTCCCAAACCATTAAGAGCCTTGTAAACAAGTAAAAGAACTTTAAAATCAATCCTAAGACACCGGGAGCCAGTGCAGGTTGGCTAAAACCGGGGTGATATGCTCTCTCTTTCTTGTTCTTATTATGGAACAAAGCAGCCAGCCAGTGCCAGAAGAAAAAGCAACGCAACACATCCAGATTGGGATTATCCAGCGAGAAAATACCACAGATGAAAAATTGCCAATTTAGCTAGCTAATGTTAGTGAAATAAATGATTAAATCGTGTTGCATCAGACTTTGATTATTTTTGAAGTGCTTCGTGTAACTGTCAGGTTGCATGGAAATTATGTTTCATGTAATTTGCGTGAAAGTTTCGGCATGTAAACCCAGCCTACGACTTTGTCATTGATTGCAGTGAGTTAGGAAGTGTAGCTCTGTCAGTTCCCTCTGGAGGTCTGTCGCTGCCTGCTAACACTGCCAGCTTCTTCTCCTCAGGCTTGTATCAGACGCTGTGGGTTGCCACAGTGGTCTGTCTGTTCAGGGATAGATAGGTTTCCTAATAGGTGGCCTAACTCAGCTCTGCAGAGTTGGGAGCTCGTCTCTGACCTGGAGGACACCTTTGCAGAACTCTGCATTCAGGATTTCTTGTTGAGTTTGTGTCCCCCACACCTCGCTGCCATGTGATGCAATGGTCTCGATGATTGATTGGAATATTGTGAGCCGGGTTCTAATTGGTAATTCAGTGTTTATTGATCTCTTGATGGCTTAGAAAGCCCTTTTTGCTTTGTCTTTTAGTTCATTCACAGCCAAGTGAAAACGTTCTGAGGTTGAAATGTTTGCTCCTAAATATGTATGTCTAATAAGAGTATGAAATGTATAATGTTGTTTCCCTGGAGTCTGGAGTTCTCTTGAAAAAGGAGCAGTATGTGAGGCCTCCCTAGTGGGGGACAGCAGGACCAGGTCCAGGTGCAGGGGACTTTCTAATCCTTCAGATATATATGAAGTAGTGTGGAGCTAAGGTTACAACCCTGGAAGAAAGATTCTTCTCTTCGTTCCGATCTTAACGGAGCACTTTTAGATTTGATCACTTTTCCTCCAACACCACGTTCAGTTGTTTTAAAGAAAAGGCAGATTGAATGGAAGGCTTTCTGAAAATCCACCAAGGAAACAGAAATGTTAATAATTAATAATTATCAGTTCGGGTGTGTAAAGTAAATAGATGGTCTGCGGTTCTAAATGTAGGAAGGAATCCAGTTTGGCTTTCGCTTCATAAATGATGTTCTGTAATGAAGTCCTTGGATCCACATCAGCCTTCCGATCCACATCTGTACTTGGATCCACATCTCAGGAAAATAACTCTAAATGATGCTCTAATTTCTGCATATTTGTCGCAGTGTAGCAAAAGTTGTGTGTGTGTGTCTCCAGAGTTTTGTGTGTGCACTGTGAACACAGCCAGGTCTATGACGACCAGTCTCTAAGGCCAGGCGGGGTCCACTGAGTCTGCACCCAGTCAATGTGTTTCTCAGTGTCTATTAGTCACTGTGTACTGTCGCTTTAGGGCCAAATAACAGTCCGTATTGTGTTTGTGCTGTCTTTTTCTTTTTGTCTTGTTATCGTTTGGTTGGTTCAGATGTTTTGTGGGCCGTCCTGAGGCTCTGTAGGGTCGGTAGAGGTTAGGGACTAAGTCTCAGGACCAGCTGGCTGAGGGGACTCTTCTCCTGGGTCATCTCTTGGTGTTTTAGGGCTTTGTGGTGGAATGTTTGAGGGTTCTCTCTCTGACTTCCAATTCAATTGTCAATTTTTCAATTGAAAGAATGAACCACTCTGTTAACTCTATGAATGCTAGTCACATCTACTGTACAGTGCTTGCATGGGCAGGACTATGTAAAGTCACAGTGTTGCCATAGAAACAGTTCAAATAAGACAATCCAACAATAACATGCCATTCACAAGTAGTCAATCGATGAGATAAAGATAATCACATGTATACTAGAATAATGTGAAGATAATGATTAGTCCCATTCAGTGCTGTTGTTTTAATGATGTGTCCCTGCAGTCACATACCGTACAGCTTGTCCTCCTGACGGACTGTCTTCAGCTCTGGGAAGTTTGGGATTAACAAAGTATTCCTCTCTGATATGATTCTATCTGTCACAGTTTGTCTGTAGCTCAGCTGTCGTGCAGTGACCACACAGTCTTCTAGACTTCCTGTGTCGTCCTCTCTTTATGGCTAGACTGTGGTCTCTGAGTCTGGATCTGTCTCTGCTTTGGATCTCTGACAGTAAAGAGATACTCTGCCAGTCTGTGTTCATGCTTTAGGGTCAGATAGCAGTTCAGTTTGATTCGTCCAGTGTTCCAGATAGGCCTCATCTGTTAATTTAATTAATTATAATTTGGTTTAGTGGTTGGAAAACAGTGCTGCTCTGAGGTTGGACAGCATTGGGTGTTATTTGATCAGTAAGATCAGTGGATCTAAAGCTAACCGGGCTGAGCTGACCAGAATGCTACAGCTGACAGACAACAACAGGTGCGCTGCCAGAACGTTCCGGGTAAAACTCGCTCTAGAATTTCTGTTCTGCGTGCAAGTACTCAAGATAAATCTATTTTAGGGCTGAAGGTACCTGGGTGGGTCTGAATCTACCTAGGTGGGTCTTAATCTACCTAGGCGGGTCTTAATCTGCCTGGGCAGGTCTTAATCTACCTGGGCGGGTCTTAATCTACCTGGGCAGATCTTTATCTGCCTGGGCTCCTTGTTGTTGTTCAGAGAGAGATATCTATGTGTGTTAGAGGATCTTTGGTTTGACCCAGAGGACTCAGGAAACTGGTCAGAGTGAGCTGTCTGTCCTCTCTGCTCATCCTTACGAACTCTTGTCTTCCTTTCATTTGGTTTTTTTCTTCTTTTTATTGTCAGTTCTTTCCTGGTGTCTTCTTGTTTTCCCTCCTTTTCTTGGTTTTGTTGTTTTGTTTGTCCTGATTTTGGTGAGTTTGGTGATTTTGGTTTCTCTTTGTTTATGCTTTCCTCACTTTGTCTGTTTTTCCTTTATCGCAGCTTTAATTGGTTTTCTTTAGTCTTTTTCTTGTTTTATTTCTTTCATTCATTTTTCTAATTCTTTTTTTCTCTTAACTTTTCCTTCCTTTCCATATATTTGTTTTGTAGTTTTTCTCAGTTCTTTGCATTTTAGTTTTTTCTGCTTTAAGTTTTCTTCAGTTTTAATTGTTTGTCTTTTTTTTTCTGCTGATCATTTTGTGTTTCAGTCTTGTTCGATGTCTCTGTGTTTTGTTGTTTTTCACTTGTAGTTTTATTGGTCTTTATTGTCACATCCTTACTCTCCCAACACACGCTCACTTCCCATTTCCTGTTTCCTGTTTCCTGTTTTCTGTCGATGAGCACAAAACACACACGGACAGCCTGAGTGTTGTTAGTTTCCATCATGTCGTTGTTTGAACGCAGTCGTTTCATCGTGGTGAGTGAAAGACGGAGAGAGAGACAAACAGAGAGCCACAAACAGAGAGAGAGAGAGACATGTTTTTGGTTATAAATCAGTTTGTTCTTATCTTGTTATGTTTCTGTTACTCATTATCATTATTATAATAATAATGAATCATGTATTAATATCATGAAGAGTTGTGTTGCTGTTTGAGTGCAGAATAACGTCATGAACTGGCTTTTGTTTTAAAGCTTCGCTGTGTTTTGAATATGAAGTGTGACTCTGGTGCCCCCCTGTGGTCACGTCAGAAAACACATTGTTGCAGGCAGCGGTGCAGTGTGATGTAACTCTGTACCACTTTTATTTTCTCCACAAAACAGGAAGTGCTGAAGCAGCTGCAAGGCACCATAGAAGAAGAGTCTGGAGAGGCGTCAGGCTCTCAGCTGGAGCTCATCGAAAGACTGAAAGGTGAACAAAACAAACGCACACACACACAAATACAAACAAACACACACACACACACACACACACACACACACACACACTGTAATCTGACGTCTGTGTCTCTTATCCTCCAGAGATGAGCCTGGACTCTGCAGGTTTTAAGCCAAGGTTGAGGCCCCCTCTGCCCCCCTCGTCCTCCTCCAGTTCGGCCTCTTCTGGTTCTGGAGCTCCTGGAGGAGCAGCTGGAGGCTCCGGAGCTCCAGGCCCCCCAACAACCGCTGCCTTCCCCAGGAGAGGGCTGCCGTCTGCGGGCAGAGACAGCCACGACCGGTGCCTAGAGGAGCTGGAGAAGGAGAGGTACTGCTGAGAGTACTGACCGTACAACTGGAAGTAGTATCTAGGACAGACAGACAGACAGACAGACAGACAGACAGACAGACAGACAGACAGACAGAGAGAGAGAGAGAGGAAAGTCTTAAGCCTACTCTTAAATGTGAGGAGGGGGTCTACCTCTCGAACACAGACTGGGAGCTGGTTCCACAGGACAGGAGACCATATATACTTTTTTCTTGTTTTTATGCAGTTTTTGTGGCCATGTTTGTAGTTTTTGTGAGATTTTTAATTTTCCCTATCTCACTGTCCTGCTGTGTGATTGGCTGCTGCTCCCTGACAGGTCTCTCCTATTGGCCGAGCTAGAGAAGGAAGAGAAGGAGAAGGACTGGTATTACGCTCAGCTGCAGAATCTCACCAAGAGGATCGACAGTCTGCCACTCACTGAAAACGTAAATACACAGTCTCATCAGAATCAGAATCAGAATACTTTATTGATCCCCTCAGGGGAAATTATGCGGTTACAGTCGCTCTCATGTATAGAAAAGTACTAGTAGAAAGGAAATAAAATAAAATGAAATATAAATAGACATAAATATAAGTGTAAAATACGAAAAGCCCGTTACGTTATTGCACATAGTTATGAATGCGTTATTGCACATCATGAGTCCATAAATGAGTTCTGCTCAGGTGTCTGACACTCTGAGGGAGGAGTTATAAAATTTGATCGCCACATGCAGGAATGACTTCCTGTGGCGCTCTGTGGTGCATCTTGGTGGAATCAGTCTGTCACTGAAAGTGCTCCTGAGTTTGACCAGCACGTTGTGGAGTGGGTGGGAGGTGTTGTCCAGGATGCTACGTATTTTAGACTGCATCCTCCTCTCTGACACTGCTGTCAGAGAGTCCAGCTCCACCCCAACAACATCACTGGCCTTTCTGATCAGTTTGTTGAGTCTGTTGGAATCCGCCACTCTCAGCCTGCTACCCCAGCAAACGACAGCAAACAGGAGAACGCTGGCCACCACAGACTCATAAAACATCCTCAGCATCGTCCTGCAGATGTTGAAGGACCTCAGCCTTCTCAGAAAATAGAGGCGGCTTTGTCCCTTCTTGTACAGGGCTTCAGTGTTTGTAGACCAGTCCAGTTTATTGTCAATGTGCACTCCCAGGTACTTGTTCCTGAAGTACTTTTACTCAAAAGTTAGCTGGAGATAAATTGTAGTTTTTGTGTTTGTAGTTCACTCTGCAGACGGACATGAGTCGGCGTCAGCTGGAATTTGAAGCTCGTCAGATCCGCTCAGCGATGGAGGAACAGCTGGGCTCCTGTCAGGAGATGGAGAGGAGAGCTCAGGTATGAACTCACCTGCCTGAAGGTCTCCAACACGCACACTTTCACTTCAGTGAGCATTTGCGTGCCAGCAGGTAGCAGACAGGTGCGCATACAGTGGAAAGATGTACATTCAGATGGATAAAATAGAGGACAGTAAATATAGTGGCACTCGTAGTGAACAGGAAGTGATGTCAGACACTATCTTTCTAGTGAAAAATGACTGAGGTGTGCAGTGAGTGTCCATGAGTAGTTAGCAGGAAGTGCAGCAGGTGGTGGATGAGGAAGTCTGACAGTCAACGAAGTGAAGAAGAAATGGAAAGACCTTCAGGGGGCCAGGAGAGACGACTGGCCAGTCGTCCGCGGGCTGAGACTCTGTGACAGCAGCTGTACAGGCCTGACGGAAGAAAAGCATGACGAAACTGAAGAGGTTTTCTTCATCATATGCACATTCATCATCAGACTCAAGTCATGGAGCTAACGCGGCCTCTTCAGCAGAGTCGGCTGATAAATAGGAACAGTAATAAACCACTACACTCATTTCTGAAGCAGGTTTTATTTGAATGAAGCTGCATCTCTTGCAGAGAATCCCAACCCGCCTTCTGCACCGCGGACAGCCCCTGGAAAACACAGCAACTGGACCTGCTCGAACCTGATCTCCAATCTGTGATAGTGCAGAAAGAAAGGACGAGAGTGGAGATGGAGTTCCAGGTGGAAAAGGAGAAACTTGAGCTCGAGAAACGGAAACTTGCCTTAGAAATCCAGCTTTTAGAGCGAATGGCCAGCTACACAGAATGGTGCCTGCATGCGCACGAGCACCATCAATCCAGCCAAACATCCTGGGTATGCCATAGTCTCTGAAATCTCTCCTTGGTGCGTGTGGCCTCCTGCAGACAAACATATTGGCGAGCCCGATCATGGAGGGACAGAGAAACTGGTCGTACCTCCCAGTGACGGTGCAGCTGCAGTGAGAACCCGTCAATTCATTCAAACGATGCAGCCCTACTGGAAGTTGTCTGTCTCCACGTGGATCATTCTACGTAGGGCTTATGACCGGGAGTATGTCACCTGGTGTGACCGGCCCTGAGCAGGTACTGACTGCTGTAGTGTTGCAGGTGTGATCAGTGTCACCTGATGCTGTAATACAGACTGAACCAGGACTGTCACTTTTTCAAAAAGTCAAATTCCAACTAATTTCAACAAACCGCTCATTTATATTCAGTGTAATTAACTCACTACTGTCCTCTTCAATTTTCAATGATTAGCTCAGTTTACTGGTCGGTCAATAGGTCAAGCTGATAGTGAACGTTAAGAGCGCCATCTGCTGGTCCACCAGGCTAACTGCATCAAACTCTGCAAATGTTCAAACAGGTCGAATATCTCATTTTCTCCCACGTTCGAAAAAATGTTTGAATTTAGACTTAAAAATGATGTCACCAACGTGTGTGTGTGTGTGTGTGTCTTCAGGCTCGTGTGTCTCGTATTCAGCAGATAGAGAAAGACATCTTGAGACTGGGAGCTCGACTGCAGGTAACCTCACCTGTTCCTCACTGACTGCCAGACATGTAGTCTGATCACATCAGGAAGTGTGTGAATGGGTTTCATAAGTCAAGTTTCATCCACGAGTTTCTGTTAGTTTCATGTGTTCATGTAAGGAAGGTTACAGCCTCCTCATCGCTCCACACACATCTGTTGTTTTCAGCCCGTCACTTTGACTCACAGGCTTCATGGATGCCAGCATTTATTCATCAAGTCTGCTTCTGCTTTCATCCACAAACAGCTGTTACTCCTCACGCAGCAGTATAAAGCTTATCTTTGTGAAGTCAGTTTACTTTCTGTGACTGAGTGCTGATGAGTCTGTTTTATTTGATTTCATCTGCTCTCTCTCTCTCCAGGTGGAGGAAGCTCAGGGGGCGAGCAACAGCAGCGGATTGGCCGGAGCTCAGGTGAGCATCCTGCCCTTCATTCTTGTTCGCCTTCTTTACTTTCACTTTACTTTGTCTCTCTTCTTTTTTAACCCTTGTTTTCGTTTTTTCCTCCTTTAGAGCTCCAGCAGCCGATTGGACCACGAGCCGGCCAATGAGGCGAGCTACTCTGTGCCTCGACGAATCACCAGCCACCTGGGAACCAAGGCTAGTAATTCTGCCTAGTAACCCCCTACAAATACTCGAAACCCTCCGCTGAAGTTTTTTATCACCTCAGTAACCAGTCAGCAACAACAAGAGCGCTGTAAAAAGTTAACCCTCTGCATCCCCCCTGCAGGTGGAGATGGTTCACACTGTAAAAAGTTAAACCTCTGCTTCCCCCCTGTAGGTGGAAATGGTTCACGCTGTAAAACATTAACCCTCTACGCCCCCCCTGCAGGTGGAGATGGTTCACACTGTAAAAAGTTAACCCTCTGTGTCCCCCCTGCAGGTGGAGATGGTGTACAGTCTTCTGTCCATGTTGGGGACTCATGATAAAGACGACATGTCACGGACGCTGCTCGCCATGTCGAGCTCACAGGACTCGTGCATCGCCATGCGTCAGTCTGGCTGTCTGCCGCTGCTCATCCAGCTGCTGCATGGCAACGACAAGGACTCGCTGTTGCTAGGTAACCGTAAGTTCTCGTAGAGGTAAAATGTTGGTAGGTGTTTTTGTCCTTTTCTGTCACAGGTAACTTTTTTACCTCAGCTGTTTATTTATATTTCTCCTGTTGCCTAGGTAACTCTCGCGGCAGTAAAGAGGCTCGTGCGCGGGCGTCGGCAGCACTGCACAACATCGTTCACAGTCAGCCGGACGATAAGAGAGGCCGGCGTGAGATCAGAGTGCTCCACCTGTTGGAGCAGGTGCGTCATTACTGCGAGGCATGTTGGAGCTGGCAGGAGAACCATGAGAGGGGCGTCGACCAGGAGGACAACCCCAGTGAGTGATGTCACACACACAGTGACCAATCAGGAGGACAGACAGTCAGCCCACACATCACATGACCAAAACTTTATTTATCAGAACATCATGTTTTCTCTTTTTATTAACATTTAATCTGCAGTGACGTGTTTCTGTGGATGAAGGTGATGATGTCATCTAAATATATTCTGTTTGTGTTGTATAATGTGTCTTCAGTGCCATCTCCAGTGGAGCATCAGATCTGTCCGGCCGTCTGCGTCCTCATGAAACTTTCCTTTGATGAAGAACATCGACACGCCATGAACGAACTCGGTGAGTCTGTCAGCGAACAGCTCATTTACTGACGGTGCTGTTTAATGTTTCCTCTCTGACTCTTGGACTCTTTCTTTATTTCTATAAACTTTAATCCAACTTGTTAAAGGGAAACTGGTATTTTTAAACCTGGGCCTGCTATTTTTACAAATGTTTGCCACTGCAACGTGCACCTGTGAAAAGTACATCCACTAAAAAATAATTGCAGCCCATTCGCAGATGCCGGTGGAGGCGATCTACTGGACCAATTCCAAAACTAATGGTAACTATTCATCATTTCGACCCCAAAATTTGTAAAAATAGAGCCCAGGTTTAAAAATACAGAGTTTCCCTTTAAAGCTTTTTCTTTATTTTTAATTGTCTGTTTGAACAACTGTGTCTTGCTTTTTCCAGCTTGTCAAAACGTGTTTTCTTACATTTTTGTTTTTTTCTGCTTCATAAAGCTAATTGTTTCTAAAGTTTCATTCTCTGACTGGTTTCCTGTTTTCCGACCAGTTTGACATCTGTCCTGGTTTTCTTTCCTCATCTTACAGGCTGGTTGACTGACTGTTTGACTGTTTCCTGACTGGTGTACTGGTGATTGATATGATCTGTCCCTCTGTGGGTTATTTGTCCCTGCAGGTGGTCTGCAGGCAGTGGCGGAGCTGCTGCAGGTGGACTGTGAGATGTTCGGTCTGAGCAGCGATCATTACAGCATCACACTGCGGCGATACGCCGGCATGGCGCTCACCAACCTCACCTTTGGAGACGTAGCCAATAAGGTCAGAGGAAAACACAAACAACACATCGTTCACGTTTTAAATGTGTGAACACCGCGTCACAGCATTATGATGTTGTTTTTCTACTCAGGCCACACTGTGCTCCATGAAAGGCTGTATGAGAGCGATGGTGGCTCAGCTGAAGTCTGACAGCGAAGACCTGCAGCAGGTAAACTCACCTATTGCCACGGCAACGTCTGACACCTGTTTGTGAAGCTTGTAAAGTTTGAGTTTTGTAGTGACAGTTTTTCCTTTTTTTAGTTTTATTTTTCTGTTTTTGTCTGTTTTTTTATTTTTATTTTTTTTATTTTGTGTGTGTATTTTTCTCCTCCACCTGTGTGTGTGTGTGTGTGTGTGTGTGTGTGTGTGTGTCAGCAGGTTAATACCTCATTCACACACAGACAGGAAGTCATTGATTCAGTGAATGATGAACAGAAACAGATTAGCGCCCCCTTGTGGCTGTCAGATTATAATGTCATATTATCATGACACTTGACATTCGTCACTGTTGGGCCTTGTCACTGATCTGTCAGCTGTGTGCTCATGGAGGCAGAGTTACTCAGGTACAGCGAGGAGGTTTTCCTTCATCTGGTTTAGTGGTTCTGTCCAGTTCTGTCAGACAAAGAGCTCCACGCTGCTGTTCAGGGTCGAGGATTGTGTCAACACTAACAATCACAGCAAATTGTGTGCACAGCTTAATTGAACTAGTCCAGACGCCCCTCTAGGTGACCTCCAGGCCTGTCCCCCAGCCTCCTGATCAGACATCCACAGGGAGTCCAGGAGGGCCCTTATCAGATGTTGAACCACCTCAGCTGACTCACAGGAAGGAGCAGTGGTTCTCCTCTGAGCTCCTCACTCTAAGTACAAGTTCAGAATGAAAACAGCCCTGCATTCATAAAGAGTTTGTACCCAAAGCACTTTACCGCGTTCCTCTCATTCACTCACTGATGTCAGCCAGCTTCCATACAAGCTGCTGCTCTGACCACCAGGAGCACTTTGGGGTTCAGGACACTTCAACATGTGGACAGGAGGAGCTGGAGATTGAACCACCGACCCTGTGATCAGTGGACGAGTGAGATACAGCCGCCCCACAAAATGCCAGAAATGCATAGGGTCTTTGTTGAGGTGGGCGTGTCAGGTACAGATGTGTCTTCCAGCTCTGCTTCCTCTATGGAGGATGAGTCTGTCAGGTTCAGTAGGAGTTTTCCTTTTACCACCTGACAGTCCAGGTCAGCAGGTCTCCTCCCTGCTGAAAACAGTCTGGATCAGTCCTGCCAGCACCTCCTGAGTCATCTGATGGTTTGTCAGATATTCTTTGAGGCAGAGTGAAAGTCCCATTATACAAACCGGTTATGTTTCCTGTATTTATATATATTTCCCGAATTTTCTTTTATCTTCCTGAATATTTTGTCCTTTTGTCTTTTAGGTTATAGCGAGTGTGTTGAGGAACTTGTCGTGGCGTGCTGATGTCAACAGTAAGAAGACGCTGCGTGAGGTCGGCAGCGTGCGAGCACTGATGGGCTGTGCTCTCGAGGTCCAGAAGGTATATGAAAACAGATTTGTTTATCGTCTGGTTTGTCTTCATTTCTTTTTGTTCTCTAATCAAATTGGGTTTTGAGATTTCTACTGAGCCTGCTCTGAAATCAGTTCTTCTGTAGTTTTTCAATTTGTTTTTCTTCTCCTCCTTCAGGAGTCGACTCTGAAGTCCGTACTGAGTGCACTCTGGAACCTGTCGGCTCACTGTACGGAGAACAAGGCGGATATCTGTGCAGTGGATGGCGCTCTGGCGTTTCTGGTGGGAACATTGACGCACCGCAGCCATACCAACACGCTTGCCATCATCGAGAGTGGTGGCGGCATCCTGCGCAACGTCTCCAGCCTCATCGCCACCAACGAAGCGCACAGGTAAACAACCTGTGATAACCTACAATATCCACTGTGTGGACTGAATACTTTGTACTCTGAAACTTTTGATCAATCATGTCTTCCCTGTGTGATGTCTTGCAGGCAGATCCTGCGTGAGCACGGCTGCCTGCCGACTCTGCTGCAGCACCTGAAGTCTCACAGTTTGACCATTGTGTCCAACGCCTGCGGGACACTCTGGAATCTGTCAGCCAGAGATGCCAAAGACCAGGAGGCATTATGGGAGCTGGGCGCCGTGGGCATGCTGCGCAACCTCATCCACTCTCGGCACAAGATGATTGCCATGGGCAGCGCCGCCGCCCTGCGCAACCTGATGGCCAACCGGCCAGCACGTTACAAAGATGCCAGCGTGGTGTCGCCAGGAGCCGGTGCCCCATCACTGCACGCACGCAAACAGAAGGCATTATTCGAGGAGCTGGATGCTCAGCAGCTGTCAGAGACTTTCGACAACATTGACAACCTGAGCCCCAAGGCAGCACACAGGAAGGGGCGGGGCTGTAATGGAGCCGGAGGAGGAGGGAGCACAACGCGCTCGTACGCCAACACGCCCGTGCTGTCGAGCCCGAAGAACGGAGATGGATCAAAGAGGACGAGTGAGGAAGCAGCGTACGCTCGGCCAGTGTTCCCGCCCAGTGTCCGAGCGTCCAGCGACAGCCTCAACAGCGTGACGAGTGCCGACGGCTATGGCAACCGCGGCAAGACCAAACCATCATCAGAGCCGTTCTACTCATCAGATGAGAACGGAGTCAACAAGTGCTGCGTCTACAGGAAGTACCCGGCCGACTTGGCCCACAAGATCCGCAGCGCCAACCACATGGCAGACGACGACGGCGCTGAGCTGGACACGCCAATCAACTACAGCTTGAAGTACTCTGACGAACAGTTGAATTCTGGGAGACAGAGTCCGAGTCACCACGGCAGCATTGAGAGCGATGAGGACGACGAACAGGATGCCAGGCTGAGGAGGAGGAACGACGCCAGCGACTCGGCAACAACCAGTAGCCGCATGCCATCTGTCTCGTCGCCTCGCTATGTCGTTGCAACAGCAACATCAAACTACGGCAGTGACTCAACAGGTGAGCAGCCAATCGACTACAGCCTGAAGTATGGTGCTGACGCTGCCCACAAACCGCTATTCAAGCCAGAAGAGACCGCTGGCCCCTCCATTCCACCTCCCCCGTCATGCTCTGCCAACAAGCTCCGCGTCCCTCCTCCACCAGCCAGTCGGGCGGTGTCAAAAGGCAACCAGGAGTCGACACAGACGTACTGCGTGGAAGACACGCCCATCTGCTTCTCCAGAGGCAGCTCGCTCTCCTCACTGTCATCAGAGGAGGAAGAGGAGGACGGCGAAGTCATCGGGAGAAGGAGGAGAGGTGGGAGCATCGTCTGCGGCAGCGGCAGTAACGACTACCCGACACTTCCTGTCAGCGAGAAAGATGCACATGAGCAGCAGCAGAGGCAGCAGAAGGAGGCAGAGAGCCAGACCGCCACTGCTGCCGCTGTTCCCTCCACACGGGGAAGACGAGGTCACCACCACCATCATGGTCACGCCCACCACCACCATCATCACCACCATGTGACATCATCATCAGGCGCCAGGACTCCTAAGAGTCCTCCGGAGCAGCCGTACGCTCAGGAGACGCCGCTGATGTTCAGCCGCTGCACATCAGTCAGCTCCCTTGACAGCTTCTCCACCTCGTCCATCGCCAGCTCTGTGCGCTCTAGCGAGCCATGCAGTGGCATGCCGAGTGGCGTGGTCAGCCCCAGCGACCTACCCGACAGCCCGGGACAGACCATGCCGCCTAGCCGTGCCAAGACCCCGCCGCTGCCACCGCCACCAACACAGAAAACAAAGGAGGAGGAAAAGAAGAAGGACGAGGAGGAGAGCAGCGCAGATGTCCTGCTGCACTTCGCCACAGAGAGCACGCCACACGGCTTCTCCCGAGCCTCCAGTCTGAGCGCGCTCAGTCTAGACGAGCCATACATTGCAGCAGAGATGAAGAAGAAAGAGGAAGAAGATGGAGGAAACAAGGAGAGGAAGGAGGAGGAGGCGGCAAAACCAATCCTTGACGAATCAGACGACGACGACGACATTGAGATCCTGGAGGCGTGCATCAACATGGCCATGCCCAAGTCGTCACGGAAACCAAAGAAACAACAACAAGCACCGCCACGGAAACCCAGCCAGCTTCCTGTTTACAAGCTCCTCCCTCCTCAAAGCCACTCCCAGTCAGTGCAGAGGAAGGATGTTCCACCACCGCCAGAGGAGGTACCCAGAGTTTATTGTGTGGAGGGAACACCACTCAACTTCTCCACCGCTACCTCGCTCAGTGACCTCACCATTGACTCCCCACCCAATGAGGAAGCAGCAGCAGCCATCATACCGGTAGCCCCACCCACCTCCTCCCAGAGAAGACGGGCTGGACTTCCTGAGGGAGAGAATGGTGACGACATCCTTGCAGAGTGCATCAGCGCTGCCATGCCCAAAGCCAAACCCAGAAAACCAATCAGAGCAGCAGTGAACAGCGAGGGCCTCCAAGCCCCGCCTCTTCCTCCTCCAGCCCCGTCTCCTCTCGGCCCACAGCAGCAGAAGAAGAAACCAACGTCTCCAGTAAAGCCAATGCCCCAGCGGGCAGCATACAGCATTGCCATGGCAACAGCTGCCAAAGCAAAACCAGGGTTTGCCTTCGACTCACCGCGCCACTACACGCCCATCGAGGGCACACCATGCTGCTTCTCACGCAACGACTCGCTGAGCTCGCTCGACTTTGATGAAGACGATGGTGGCGAGAAGGACGAAGAGGAGAAGAAAACAAAAGAAGAAGAAGGCAGGAAGAGGAAGCAGCAGACGGCGGCCGTTTTCCCTCGAACGAAACCTGCGACCAACCCAACAGCGACGGACGAGAAGCAGAAGTTCGCCATCGAGGACACGCCTGTCTGCTTCTCCAGAAACTCCTCCCTGAGCTCGCTGAGCGACATTGACCAGGAGAACAACAACAAGGAGTTTGCTCAGCTGCCGCCGCCGCCTGAGCAACAAGATGGAGGCAAAGCAGGAACAAAGTCTCCGCCTCAGGCAGAGTCTAAGCCCCGTCCCCCTGCGGCCAATGGCTATGCCCCCAAAGCGTTCCATGTGGAGGACACGCCTGTGTGCTTCTCCAGGAACTCGTCACTCAGCTCACTGAGTATCGACTCAGAGGACGACCTGCTGCAGGAGTGCATCAGCTCTGCCATGCCCAAGAAGAAAAAGAAAGCCGTCTCCGTCTCTGTCCCCGCCACTGTTGCCATGGCACTTCCTGTTCCCAAAGTCAACGACAACATTCTGGTCGAGGAGGAGCCTTCAGAGGCACCGAGAAGCCCCACCTCCCCTGACTCTGAGTCCTTTGATTGGAAAGCTATCCAGGAAGGCGCTAACTCCATCGTTAGCAGCCTAAACGCTGCCGCCGCCTCGTCACTGTCCCGCCAACCATCATCAGACTCTGACTCGGTCTTGTCCCTGAAGTCTGTGGGCTCGCCGTTCCGCCTGCCAGCAGCCAATAACAACGCTGAAGAAGAAGAGATGGAGGAGAAGGAGGAGGCGGCGGTGAAGCGAGGGGCGAGGATCCTGAAGGGTGGAGAACGCACCACTCTGGAGGCCAAGAAGAAGGAGGAGGAAGAGGAGGAGGAGAAGACGGTGAGAGGCGGGAAGAAGGTGTATAGGAGTCTGATTACAGGTAAGCCGAGGGTGGAGCCAGCAGCCAGGGGGCGGAGTAAACCCAGAGCAGCAGCCGTGGCCAAAGCTCCAGGAAGCAGCGACGGCGCCGACAGAGGAGGCGGGTCCTCTCGGGACTCCACGCCGTCTCGCTCTTCCACAGCAGCCAATAACAAAGGAGGGAAGCTGTCACAGCTGCCGCGCACGGCATCTCCAGGAAGTGTATCATCATCATCATCATCGGCCTCCAGACCGGCCAAACAGAGCGGGGTCTTGAGGAGCAGCGTTGGTGGTATCCCGAGGAGCGAGTCAGCATCGAGGGTCAGCGGCTCCACGGCAACCAAGAAGCAGAAGGCGGAGCCAGAGAAGCCAGCGCTTGTCCGTCAGTCAACCTTCATCAAAGAAGCACCGAGTCCGACACTGAAGAGGAAGCTGGAGGAGTCTGCGGCGGCTGCGGCTGCAGCGGCGTTAGAGTCACCGTCCAGCCCTGATACACCTCTACCATCAATAACCAGGAGACACGACGTCAACCGCTCCCACTCTGAGAGCCCATCACGCCCACAGGAAGTGACATCATCACGGTTCAGCCGCACCGGGACCTGGAAGCGGGAAAACGACGGCGGGGGAGGAGGGGGGAGTGGTAGTAAACACTCGACATCATTACCACGTGTGGGGACGTGGAAGAGGACAGGAAGCTCGTCGTCAGTGCTGTCGGCATCATCGGAGTCCAGCGAGAAGGGGCGAAGCGAGGAGGAGAGTGCTGTGAGGTCGAAGGGAACGTGGAGGAAGGCGAAGAACGGCAGCGGTGACTCATCAGCCAGGCGGAGCTTCACTGACAAATCAGAAGACGTGTGGGTTCGTCTGGAGGACTGTCCTGTCAACAACCCACGCTCCTCCTCTTCCTGTTCAGCCCGCTCTCCCACTGCCGCCAACGCCCCGCCCGTCATCGACAGCCATGCCCCCTCCAAGATCCCCTCCTCCTCCTCCTCTTCCTCCTCCTCCAACCTCAACCTGCGCCGGAGCTGCGAGAGCCTCGATGACAAGCCGCCACCACTTGAACACCAACACCACCAGCAGCAGCAGCGCAGTCAGCAGCGCAGTCAGCAGCGCAGCGGCGCCGTGGCAGCACGGGTCAGCCCCTTCAACTACACGCCAAGCCCGAGGAAGAGTAACACTGATGTCACCACCACCGCCACACCAACCACCACAACATCATCATCAACAACCCCCACACGACCTTCACTCATCCCGACCCCCGTCACCAAAAAACGGGAGCCAAAAGGTGGAGAAGGGAGCGGTGGTGGCAGTGGTGAACGCGGCTCATACATCGTGACGTCAGTATGAAAAGAAACAGGAAGTCTGAAAATAGGACACAAGATGGCCGTCAAAGTTGACAAAATTAAGGAAGTGTAAATATGGAGGGAGAAACGTCAGAAAGTGTTTGTTTGTGAACTGAACTGTACAGGAAGTGAGTCTGTATTTAAGTGCTAGCCCCGCCCCCTCAACTCCTTCCTCTCCCCTCATTGGCTCCTCTCACTCAAGCTTCTTTATTCGATGAGAGAAAACTTTAAAAATGAACTTTTTATGTTTTTATACCACTAAAATTATGTGTAGCGCTTAGCTCCGCCCCTCTCTGCCTGTGTCCCTGCATGGTCCTGCCCCCTACCTTAACAATGACAGTTACCATGGTGACATAACAATGATGATGATGATGATGATAACAATGTTTCTGATAGCTGTAGCGTCTGAGCTGATTCTGCTCGTTTGGAAGTTTTCATGTTTTTTGAATGGAGTTTGGTTCTGAAAAAACCCAGATTTTTCTCCTGTCGTTGGGTAGAAATTAATTTATTTTCTTCACATGTGGAGACAGTTTGGTGTCTGAAACATGTCAAATGTAACTTTGATGCAGTTTGATCTGAGAAAAATGACCCTCCAATCAGTTTTTGAATTTTTTGCCAAATTCTTTCTGAGAATTTTCTCACATGCAAAGTTAAACACGGGAGTCCAAAAGAATCCAAGATGTCCTTACATTTGTTTGGATTCTGAAGAAAATTCGGCATCCTTTTCATCTTAATAATGATTTTTACATTTTTGTAATGGAGTAATGGAGGTTTTCTAACAGCTGCGTTCAGGAGCAGAAACTCCAAGTAGTTTAATGAACTGACCGTTTTGGGACTCCTATTTGAAATGTTTAAAGTAATGTGAATTACAATCGACAGACCGGAACATTTTCAGCTGAAATTAAAAGATTTTTTTTGTCAGATGGATGTAAAAATCAGTTTTTCAGAACTTCACTCACATAAACTGCATTTATTCCAGAGAGGGAAGTTTGCTGCCAACTCAACTGTAAAAATTTAAATCTGACACACTTTGAAAAGCTTGTATGTGAGGAAACGTTTGAGTCGGTTCTTGAATTTCCTGGTGAATTTTAAGGATTTTAGTTGAGAAATTGTCTGTTGGCCGAAAACTTCCCGCTCTGTATTGCCTTGGCAACAAATAACACTGTAAAACGTAAGTTATTTCTGTAAAACCTTAAAACCTTTTAACTTTGAAGCACATAATTTAAAACAAAAATGATTTTTGCCAAAAAAGTTTCCACCGTGTTTATTCATGGCTGTAAGTTGATTTTCACTGTTTTATGTTGATGCTGCAGGAAAACGACTCAAAGGCAAAAACTTTTTGGTGAAATGTTAAACAGATGAACAATAAAATTCAACATTTTAGGTGAAAACCTGGTGGTTTGATTGTTTTTCCAGTTTTTCTGAAGGGACATGAGCTAAAACTCACAAATATATTTATTGTTCATGTCCGCTCAGGGCCTCCGTAGTGTGCCAGGATGTCCGAGCCTCTAAATACTACACTACACTAAATATTTTGAGGAAAAACCAAATATAATGTTACAACAAAAGAAACCTGTAATTTTGAGAAAAAACAGTTGTAATATTTAGAGAATAAAGTTAAAAATCTGTCGATGTAACATACGAAATGAAACTTGTATATAATTTAAGTTTCATGACTTTGTTTTTGAAAAGTTGGATCTCAGATTTTCAGCTGCTCTGATACTTTGTCGAGTTGTGATACTAAACAAAGTTGTGACAGTTTTATGTCTCAAAAATTAAAATCTGTAGGTTTAAATGAACAAAGTGTAACTTTGATGCAGTTGAATCTGAGAAAAATCTGTTTTAAAGGTCTGAGAAGTTGCTGACGGACAAAATAAACGTCTCTGTATTTTTGGATTGAATCTAAAGTCAAAATTCCTCTGATCCACAGAGATGGGCTGGGCTCATGCAGTCATAGGCCGATCAATAATTCTGGATCTGAGGGTAACTCCCGCTGTGACCCTTCAGAGCCTCGGTAGGATCAACTGATGCAACGCGTCCAGCGAGGGACTGTAGTCTCTGTTACTTTGAATACTCCACAGATTCGTTTTATGGAAGTAATTTTGTGTCTTTTTTAATGCAATCAAACGGAATAGGTTTGAGAGAAAAGCTTTCACAGTGCAATCAAAAAATAGGTTTGAGAGCAAAATAATCAACACTGCAATCAAAAAATGGTTTATTGTAAATAAAATAAATGTGTGATGAAAACGTGTATTAATGCAAATTCAAAAGTTTTGTTTGCGAATCCAAAGGTTTTGCTTCTGGTTCAGCTGAATTCCGTGGGAGGGACCTACGCTGAAAGACGCAAGACACGTTTCTATTGGCCAGTCTCGATCGGAGTGACAGCTTGGCAACATCCGCAGTCACTTAACAGAGAGGGTGTTTTGAACTCATGGAGAAGAAGACCGGAGAAACTCAATACGCATTTAAGTTTCTTTACATATAACCACTGCCGTTTTAATGCACAGGCTTACCACGGCTCAAGCCCCGCGGCCCGACGACATGAAAGGGCCACGAGGATCGGGGGGAAAAAATTCACAGGGAGAAAAAAAAAGCTTGACTTTGTGTGGTACTCAGTCCCGACTGGTGTGTGTGTAAGCGCATATGCGCGCATTATGTGTGAGAGAGATTGACACTGGCCTACAGTGAGCCGGCCTGTACCTTTTGGTGACACAATTTCTGTATCCAGTGTGCGAAATACGGGGGTCTCGGACCCCCTAATGAACAACTAAATGACAGCAAAATCAAATTTTGAGGGGGTCTCAAACTTAAGCTAATTATTTATTATTTATTGTAAAATGTGTTTTCATGTTTAAATATTGAAAGGTAAGGAGCAACACAGAAAATGTGATTGACGACAGTGAACAGTGATGTAGCAGCAGCTGCTGACGTGGTTACCGGTGCCGGTTGTAATTCTGCGGCACAATAATACATTCTGACTCCGCGGTTCCGCTGCTGTTCATGATGTTGCTGTATAAACTGTGAAGCTTTCAGAACAGCTCAGAATCAGAAAAGCTCACAAGGTCAGTTAACAGTGCAATGGAAATTTGCTCTGTATCTGTCTGTAGCTGACCTTTCTCCCAGAGACAATGGGAGATTGTTGTGAGACTCTCTCCTGTGTTATCCTAGTCCTTGAAACTGCTTATCTGACTGGCGAATTGTTTCTTCCTTGGGAGGATACAGTGTGTGGGCAACTAAGGTAAACCTGCATGCAGCTGCTGTAAACAGTAGATAGCCCAACCTTCAAATGTAAGATTTCTCTATAAAGACAATGTAACCACACTTCTTTTTACCCTCTTGACTGTGGCACCTGTTGAGTGCACATCAGTGGGTCCTTTCTGCAGAAAGCTTAATAAATACTCCAAAGACTTTGGTGACTCTTTATTTTCAGATTTCCACCACAACAGTTAAATCCCGGTGAGTTCATGCCAGCTGTGCGTAATATTACGCACTGGCTGATGTGTATGTGTATACATACACACACACACACACATATATATATATATATATATTTTTTTTTTTTTACTGGCCATGCCATGAGACCCCCCGATTGTCAGAGTATTTCACACACTGACTGTATCATATATGTTCTGTATATGGTCTTATGATTATAATAAAATTAAACAGCAGTCACGAATGATTTTGATGTATGATTATTGTCTGCATATTAAGCATGGCTGATGTTTGTGCAGGTTGGACAGGGCAATAGTTTATTGTGATGGTGCTGGGGGGGCGTACTTTAATGCGGCCTTGCACATAACTTCTGTCTTAGTGAAAGCAATAATGTTATGTTTGAGCTGGTGCATGTAGATTGCTTTTGTTTAACGATCTGTGCTGTTGAAATGGGTTAAACAAATACATATTATTTTGTCAGCCTGTAGCTGCTAGCTTAGCTCAATTAGCTAGTCATGAAAAAGACACAAAATTACCTCCATATCGTTTCAGATTTAAATTATTTTTTTACAGAAGAAAAAGTCAACTTGGACTCGGTGAGTTGGATGTGTTTCTGGGCAGGTTAGTGATTATCAGACAGGAAGTGAGAGGAGGCTTCATCGATCAGGTATAAGAAGATGAAGAAGACCATCAGGTGAGTTTGATCAGAGAAATAAACTGTGGCATCACAAACTGAAAAACAATAAATAGTTCACCTCGGGTGACTGAAGAAACATTAAACCCTAAAAGATTATCTGAAGTTTTATTTCAAACAGTTTTTAGGAAACTTTCATGTGAAACTCGTTCTGATGGTGTCAATAGAAACATTTATGACCAGCTTTTATTTTTAAGGTAACTTCCAAACATTCTGCTATTGTCTGTACCATAACCTTTATTTTGAAGGTATTTCCAGAGGAATAACTTGGGTCATTATTAGTATATTATATTATTATTAATATAGTTTCAGATCGCCATAGGAATGTCATGCAGAGCAAAAAGGTCAAATATCTTGCAAACAACTTGATTCTGCTGCCAAAATATTTAAACAAACGCAGATCTCCTGTTTTCTTTCTGCCGGCTTTTTAAAATCCTTGAGACGTATTAATACTAAGAATTCATTAAAACCACTACTAACTGTACTTTAACTAATCTCTTTTCTCACATCCAACGGCAGGAAAGAGACAAATAATGTGCTCATAGGCGTTCCATACCTTATGCGTTTCCTCTTTACTTAGCTTTTATTTTGAATGTCCCTCTCTTTTATTTAGAAGGATTGCACCGGAACATTTTCATCTTCTATAAAAACTATTATATTTAATTTAGTTCATATTGTAGTTCACTGAAATCTGAAACTTTAATATTTTATGGTAATAAACTGAACGGGCAGTGTTTTATTATTATTGTGAGTGTTTCCTGTATACAGATCAGATCTCTGACATCACTTCCTGTTATACCTGAGGACTGTACTACGAAGCAGGATTTGAGGTTAGCGAGGTAACTTCAGGTTTAACTCTTGGTTTTCAGGAGCAGGTTATGTTGGTGATAACAGATCAACGCATATAAAAGCCTCGCCTACTGACCAATCAATTCTCTTGGAAAATGGCATCACCAATAGAAAAGAATCAATCACCGGCGATCGCCGCACAATGCAGCCAGTCAGATTTGTGTCCGACTTGATCCCAACTTGCTCTGACATCATGCACACGTGGGCAACAATAACCTCACAAGATCGAGGCGGCCGCAGTTTTAGAGCCAGGTGCTCTCCACCGACTGCAAGACCCAGGGCATGATGGGAAACACCTGGCTGTCACCTGATCAAAGAGCTGATTGGCTCTTAATTTTGACCACAAACATCACGTTTTGCAGAAAATCCTAATTTTCTGTGTAATTGTAATATTTAACGCAGGAGTGTTGCTGTATGTTGTGCAGTGACGGTTTCATCTGTTAACAAACATCTTGTGTGGTTGATGTGAATAATAAAGTTTATTTCAACCATAACTATCCGACCGTGATCTGCAGACTACATGTAGCCTACAGGTGGATCTAACAGGATGGAAATATTTCTGTGACTTCCTGTATATTCTTTGAAGGCTGCTGGAAACTGTCTGACTTGACTGCTGCTGTTTGTCACAGCGCCCCCTGCTGCTCCCGTCTGATCTCATCCACTTTCCAAGCGAGGCGCAGTTCATCTTGAACGAGCCTAATGTCAAAGCCATTTCATTGTACTTTTGGTTCCCGATATCATCCTATAACAGAGACTCACTGAAGCACTAAAGCTTTGTACTTATAAGAGATGAATGTAAGCCTATTTACTGCTAAATTAAGTTTTTATATTTATTTTTTATTTGCTCTCACTGCCGGGGTTGCAGCCGAAAGAATCAGGCTAAAATTGTCAAACACTCCATAAGAACATCTGAGCAACACATTAACTAAATGTAATACTACTGACGGGGCAGTGATATTATCAGCCTGTTAATTTGCACATTCACACAGTCAGCAATATTTTTGCCAGCTGTCTTTCCTGCGTTTGGCAGCTGCAGTTGTGTTGCTTTTAGCCTGGATGATGTTTAACTTCTTTGTATTTCTCTAATATTACAGTTTGGTCTTCGTTGGTAAAGTATGCCGCTCTGCTGCCAGCACACCTGTCATGTTTGTGATTGGTCATATGCTGCAAATCCCGCCCCTTTCATGTGAACGCGCTCATGGCTTGATTGGGAAACCCTGGGTTGATTTATCGAGCTGATAACCAGCGTCGTGTGACCGCTTAGCGGGATCGCGGCTGTTAGGCTCAGTGAAGCCAGATAACAAAAAGAGATCCTGGGTATGTTGAACTGGCTTCTTAGTACAGGCCTCTGTTACTATATTGACTGTCCTCCATTTTATCTGAGTGTACATTTATCCTCTATAACAGTCAGCTAACAATCCCACAATGCACTGCTCCACATGTTACACATGTGGTGATGTTATTATTATTATTGTTGTTATTTTTGTTATTATTATTATCATTATTATTGTTGTTGTTATTGTTGTTGTTATTAGCAGTCATAGAATGGAAAAGTTAAAATGCAAATGACAGAAAAGGATGAGACATATTCATTCTTATATTTATAAACTTTTTCTTTTTCTTATTTTGACACTCCAGACAGGAAGTGGGGATGTGATGTTATGTGTGACTTCACTTCCTGTCAGTTCTTCCGTCCTCTCTCTGTCTCTCTCTCTGTCTCTCTCTCTCTCTCTCTCTCTCTAGTGATGGATACTCAGAAGGTAAGAATCTGATCGATAGATGATCAATAATAATCTGATCTGTCAGCTGAGAGCGAGACACATAGACAACACATGGACAGACAGAGAGAGAGCCCGCGAGAGAGAGTGAGAGGATTAGCTAGCTGTTAGCTGTTAGCAGCCAAAGTCTCTCTCTCTCTCTCTCTGTCTGTCTCTTTCTGTCTCTCTCTCTCAATTTCAATTCAGTTTGCTTTATTGTCATGAATGTAACAACGACAATATTGCCAAAGTGTCAGGTAATAATGATATTAAAACAACAATAATAATAATAATAATAACAAGGATAATAATAATAAAAAAAGTACAATTCATAAAATCAGGAAAATAGCAAAAAACAAAACACTGATATACACATACAGTATGTGAGACTGTGGAAGTGTGTGTTGAGGTTTAGTGTGTGTGTGTGTGTGTGTTCTCCTCTGATGTGACTGTATCTGTCACATTTTAAGATGAAGAGCATCTCCGTCTCTACCTCACCTGTCCTGCAGTGACCACAGACTCTGTCCTCTGTTGGTAGCCAGGACTTCTTGTGTTGTCCTCTCTGTGGCTGGAATGTGGTCTCTGAGTCTGGATCTGGTCTGGATCTGTCTCTGCTTTGGATCTCTGACAGTAAAGAGATACTCTGCCAGTCTGTGTTCATAGTTTAGGGTCAGATAGCAGTTCAGTTTGATCGGTCCAGTGTTCCAGATATGCATCTTTTGTTAATTTAATAATGTGGTTTCCTCTGATCAGTTGATCATCTGAGGTTGAACAGTATTGGCTGTTATTTGATCAGTAAGTCTCAGGACCAGCTGACAGAAGGGACTCTTTTTGGGGTTCAGTTCTTGGGTTTGTAGAGGCTGAAAACTCAGCGTGTCTTGGGGGCTCAGTGTGAGATATGTTCTTTTTTAAATGTTATTGATCAATGGGTAACGACCTCATTCTGCCCTGCATGCATTGGTTGGTGTTTTTCTTTGGACGTTTAATATGGACCTACAGAGTTCTGCATGCAGGGCCTCTATGGGATGCTGGTCCCATCTAGTGTAGTCCTGATGACTCAGTGGACCCCAAACTTCACGACCATAGAGGGCGACTGGTTGGATTACACTGTCAAATATTTTATATAGTCTAGTCTAGTTTGTAAAATGTTCGTTAATTGCATAAAATGCTCTACATGCTTTTAGGACGTTTTCACACCTCACCTGTTTGGTTCGGTTAAAACAAACCCTGGTGCGTTTGCCCGGTTAGTGTGATTCGTGTGGGCAGGCGTGAACACAGTAATCGCACTCGGGTGCGGACCAAAACAACCGCAGTGAGACCCTTTAGAAGAGGTGGTCTCTGTCTGGTTCCAAACAAACTCTGGAGCGGTTCGTTTGTGGTGGGAACGTGATCCGACCTCAGTCTGACCCAACTATACGGTATGTTTGAGCTAAACGGCTCCTGTAACCAGGTGTGCTTTGCATTCTGCGATGCGGCAAAGCAGCACACTGTTTCTCATAGTAGCAGCCATCTGGAGAACGAACCAGCAATGTTTCTCTCAGAAATATGCACTAGTTCACAACACAGGACCTTCTGCCTATATTTACTTTCTTCTTCTTCTTTGGTTTTACTGGCAGACTACAAACCAACGTCAGTGGTGCATGCCGCCACCTACTGTTACCGTGTGTAACATCCCCAGACACATCTGACCAATAAGTGGAGTGAACGTTCTCACATGGTTTGTAGTGATGCATTATAGTTCGCTTGGATTTTTCCTCTGTGTGAAAAGAAACCGAACCAAGGGGAAAACGCTCCAAGTTTACAAACGCATCAACTGATTCGGACCAGAGAAACGAACTACAGGTGTTAAAACGCCCTTAGTTTCAGTGCGTTCACTGCAGGACCAAAGCTACCTGAGCCCAGGTGATCATAGTGTAGGCTGTGATCCAGGTGGGTGTTTCCTAATTTGAACTGATATTTGCTTTCCTGAGATCTGGGCTTCTTCTGGAAGATCATGAGTTTAGATTTGTTAAAGTTGACTGTCAGGGCCCAGTTCTGACAGTACTCCTCCAGGAGGTCCAGGTGCTGCTGTAGTCCTATCTGTCTC
The DNA here is from genome assembly GCA_008360985.2 of Macquaria ambigua. Classification (NCBI taxonomy): domain Eukaryota; kingdom Metazoa; phylum Chordata; class Actinopteri; order Centrarchiformes; family Percichthyidae; genus Macquaria; species Macquaria ambigua. Next base: position 10,871 of record VMKM01001912.1, on the reverse strand, counting down.
TCTCTCTCTGGTAGAGTCAGTGTCAGTGTGAATGGACTGTATTTTTATTTTTTCTATCTGAAACTTTATTCAAATAAAAAAACAGTTCAGTTGTTTTATCTTCAGGTAACCCAACCTCTCTTAGCTCACTTCAGTTTACTTCAGTCCAGTTCACTTCAGTTGAGTTCAGTTCACTTTAGTCCAGTTCACTTCAGTCCAGTTCACTTCAGTCCAGTTCAGTTCAGTTCACTTCAGTCCAGTTCACTTCAGTTCACTTTACTTCAGTTCAGACTTTATTGGCCTGAAAGTTTAACGCCGCCAAAGCATCAAATCCAGCGTGTCCAGCGTGTTTGGACAACACACAGTAACAGAGACGTCCTCCCAGTTATTGTTAGGCAGTTGGTGGGTTTGGAGGTCTTTGGAATGGAGGGGGTGTAGGGGTCTGATTGACTGAAGGTGGATGTTATTGATCAGTGGGTCTCTGCAGAGTTGTGCATGTAGAGACTCTGTTGGATGTTGAGCCTCGGATCCTCCATCAGATATCTGAAGACACTTGAACTACAGTTTGATGCTGTTCTACCAACGCAGCTAGAACCCATACTGCATTCAAGGACATGATTATTTGTTCTCCTGACACCTGGCCAGGATGTCTGGGCCCAGTTCTGACAGAACTACCGTGTCCAGCTGTTGCTGTAGTCCTTCCGTAGGGGGGACTGGTCAGAGACTTCAGCTCTCTGTCTAGGAGGGAGAGGCCAGGAAACTACTGCACAGTAAAACGACTGCACTGTAAAACCCCTGCATCTGTTACAATGTAAAACTTCTGTATTTGTTAAACTGTAAAACTACTACACTTTAAATCCACCACATCTGGTTATTACTGCAGAGCTACTAAAACCACTGCATATGTTACATTCTTAAAAACAAATATGTTGCACTGTTAAAAATATTTTTTAACCTTTTATAACATAAAAAACAACTGATACAGAATTTTGTTTTTACATTAAAAAATGTGTGTTTGTGTGTTAAACAGGAGGCTCTTCATAGGATCATCAGCACGTTAGCCAATAAGAACGAAGAGCTCCAAAACTTCCTGGAAACAGTTGACAACACCCTGACAGGACTGCAGGTCAGCAGCTGATTGGCTGAGTTGGAGTCGAGGGAGGGGTTAATGGAGAAGGGAGGGAACAAAGTACAGGGAAAAAAATTAAATAACTAATGTAAACTTTGTCTGTCCAATCAGGAGGAGTCATGTAAGGTGATATCAGAGCTGGAGGTGGAACTTGAGCAGCTAAGCTCCGCCCTGGAGGAGAAGGGGGCGGAGCTTCGTGGCATCATTAAAGAGGAGAAGCAGAGGAAAGAGGCCGGGCTTCAGGTAAATTCATCATATTTCTTTACAATCTGAAAATGTTCTCATTTATATCAAATCAGTACTACAAGCTTTTACTCCCACATACTCTTTCACTTAGTTTGACCAAATGTTCTATTTTTTGAAAATGTATTCTTACTAAACGTTCTTTTTGACATACATTTTAAAAGTTTTCTCATTATGTCAAATATTTTTCCAGTGAAGTCCCAGTTTGTTTTATTCTCTCTCACTTCATAAATGGTAAATGGCTGCATTCATATAACCAACAAAAACACACACGCTGATGGCAGCGCTGCTGTCTGACCTTCAGGAGCAGTTTGAGTTCACTCCAACATGTGGACAGCAGGAGCTGGGGATTGAACCGCCAACCCTGTGATCAGTGGACAACCTGCTCTTTCATTCATTTATTCTTTTCTTTTTTGGACTTGTCTGTGATTTTTCAGAAACAGCTGTCGGAGGGAAAGTTCGCTCTGCTGTCATGTGAAGAACTGCTCAAATTCGCAAATCAAACACTGACAATGACCAACGAAGAAGAATTCCTAAAGGTAGGACGGGAAGAGGATGAAGAAATAAAATCACATCAAACAAACTACATGGTGAAAAAAAAGCTACAAACAGAAAATACACGATTGGAACGACTTTTTTATTGGAAATTACTTTAATAATAAATGTTGAAAGTTTCTTTTCTCTGTTTTTTTTGCAGGCTGCAAAACAAATCAAAGAAAGGTATGTTCAATGTTAAAATATGATTTCAACATGAAAAGGACTTAATGTTTGCATTTTGTTTTTATTTATGTAAGTTGTGTTTATTAAATGACTAATTGAGACGGTTTACTGTCAGTTGCTTTAGTTTTTAACACATTTAGTTCAGCTAGTTTAGTTCACCAGTTCAGCATTATTAATGAATCACAGCTCAGAAATTATTTGCATGTAAACCACGCCTCTTTAACATGTGTGACCCCGCCCACTCTTGTTGCCAGGGTAACCATGGCTCCAGCGTTCCGGCTAACGACTCGTCCGGTGGTGTCGGAGAACATGTCGCAATTTACCGTCGACTTCAGCACGGAGAGGGCGGGGCTTCAACAACTTCACTTCCTGCCAGGTGAGTAACACCTCTTCTTCTTCTCTGTTTGTTTGTGTTTTATGTTTTGCTTTGTGTCATTTTTAATTGGTGTGTCTTTGGTCAGTTTGTCAGGCAGTTTATTATTTTTATTCTTTTTTCTTGTTTATGGTTGTTTTGGTCTTTGAATTAAAATGATTTTGTCTTAACATATTTTTGTTTGTAATTTATTATTTTTGCATATTTGATCATTACCAAAGTGCCATTGTTTCATATTTGTTGACATTATTGTGTTCATTTTTTCCCATTTGTTATTTTATAATATTTATAGTATTTTTTTATTTCCCAAAAGAACAACTCACAGAAAACCCTTCACAAATAATTATATGACATATTATGTTATGTTATATTATATTATATATATATATCATATTACATTACATTATACTGTATATTGCATATAAGTGTCATAAGAGAAATAGAAGGTAAATATACACGGGAGTTGTTTTTCATCTTTTCTCGTCTTTCTTTTGTTTCGTTTTTTTTATTATTTTGGAAATGTTTTACATCTTTTTGTTTGTTTCTTTGTTTTTGTCTTTTTAAATATATTTTTTCTTAATTCAAGGTTCACTTACTGTTTTAACCACACCCTCGACCTTGTTCTTGTTTATGGCATTGAAATTGAACATCTAATAGTCTTTCCACAGAATCCTTTTTTATCCGACCCTTATTTAACAACTTTTGAATTCCTATTACTGGACTACACGCCATTAGGCAAACATTCCTACACTAGATGTCAATCTGATGGTGCTGTAGCTAAATTTAAGGAAGTGATTCCATCTGCATTTAATTCAGTTCCATGTCTCAATGTAACAGTTGACTCCTATGCTAACTTTAGTCCCTCCCAAATTGATCATCTTGTTGATAGTGCTGCAGGCTCACTGCGAATAACACTCGACTCTATCGCCCCTCTAAAAAAGAAAATAATAAAACAGAGGAGGTTAGCTCCATGGTATAACCCGCAAACCCGCAAATTAAAGCAAACATTGCGGAAACTTGAAAGGAAATGGCATTCCACCAATCTGGAAGAATCACGTTTAGCCTAGCAAGATAGTCTTAAAATTTATAGGAAGGCCCTCCATAATGCTAGAGCAGCCTACTACTCATCATTCATGGAGGAAAATAAGAACAACCCCAGGTTTCTGTTCAGCACTGTAGCCAGGCTGACAGAGAGTCACAGCTCTGTTGAGCCATGTATTCCTATAGACCTCAGTAGTAACGACTTCATGAGCTTCTTTAATGATAAAATTCTAACTATTAGAGACAGAATTCAGCACCTCCTGCCCTCAGTTGGTACTGACTTATCTTCAAACACAGGAACCTTAGAAACAACTTTAAAACCTGATGTACATTTAGACTGCTTTTCTCCCATCAACCTTAGTCAACTAACTTCCATGATTTCCTCATCTAAGCCATCAACGTGTCTCTTAGACCCCGTCCCAACTAGGCTGCTTAAAGAAATTTTACCCTTAGTAAGCACTTCTTTACTAGATATGATCAATCTGTCCTTATTAAAAGGCTATGTGCCACAGTCCTTTAAAGTAGCACAGTATCACAGAAAGGTCAAACATCTACAGTTTCCATGGCAACTGAGCAAACTCCATCTGCAGATGAAGACTGTGTGAAAGTGTGAAAGAACAAGTCAGTTTACAGTATGTTTGGCTTGTTCTCACAGTTCCCAGAGCTCCAGAGATCGATGTCTCTAGCTGTGTCGTCCGTGACAACACCATCACGGTTGCCTGGCGACCAGCTGGTGAGGCTGATAGTGACAGTGACGGCGTCAGCAGACGAATTGAACACTACGAACTTGAATACCGAAAAACTAACCGTGACAGCTCGCTGAGAGCCGCAGGAGAAGCATGCTGGGAAAAAATACACGACATCAGAGAGACACACGTCATCATCTCAGGTGAGAGGTTACATCACAGGTCAGAGGTCACCTCACTGGTGAGAAATGAATGAATGAATGAACAGAAATTAGTGTTTTGTAAGATATAAAATGTTTGACCTTTACGTGTTTAATTATTTGTTTTTCTGTTTCAGGTCTGAAGTTTGACTCTCGGTTCGTCGTCGTTCGAGTTCGAGCAAAAAACAAAGCGGCCGCTGGCGAGTTCTCTGAGCCTGTCGCCATGGAAACCAGAGGTGAACACATGAGTGAGTGGAGGCTGTTTGTCTCACTCACTCATCAGTGTGTCACTCAGTATTAATATCTAACATAATATGCTGTAAACACACACACATATACATACATATATATAATATGTGTATAGAAGTATTTTATATACTGTATGTGCACTTTAGACATGCACTCATGTAAACCAGTTTAACTACAGACAGTAATTCATATGATTAAATATAACTTGTTTATTGCATTATACAGAGAGGTGTTTCTGTTATTTAGTCCACCCTCATTGATATAAATGGGGTGGACAAAATAATAGAAACAGCTGTCAGTGTGACGTCTCTAAAACAGTTTGAACACAAACATGACTGTAATATAACAGTACATGTGAGGACTCATTGTTTTCTTCTTTTTCTTCTTTTACTGCAGCGTATAATTTTGGGTTCGATGCGGCAACGGCTCACGCTGAGCTGAAGGTTCAGGGTGACACAGTGACCTGGGAGCCGCAGGGGGTCAAAGGTCATGACCCCCGACTGAGAGGAAAAGAGAATAAAAGCAGGTGAGAAAATGTGTCACTGATGATGTCATATCAAAGCTACCACTGAGAATCATGGGAGCTGTAGTTGTTGAATCTGAACAGATCATCTTATTTCATCTTGGCTAAACAAATCTCACCACAAAGTCCCTTTAGTAGCTGTTCTGGAGCTTTTGATTGTATCACATGATCTTCCTCAGCAGATGGAGTTTCTCAGTTGTCATGAAAATGTAGATGTTGAAGAGAGGTCCTTAAATATGCTCAGAAAGTGGACATTTGAACATCTGCATGACAACAGCTGCTGTTTCCAAGGTCAAGGATGAACTCTGATTCTTGTCTTTGTTAATTATGAATTTAAAATGAAGTTCAGATTTATTTCCTTTTAGTTTTGGGTTGTTTTAATCTTCAGTTGTGTTTTGACCTTTTTGTCCCTCTGCAGTCTCCGTACTGCGTCCTCCCCGACACGTTCAGGTAGAAACTGTCATCGCTGACTGGTTGCCTAGCAACCACTGTGTCACAATCACTTTCTTCATCCACCATTTCTCGCTTCATGCAGCCAATCACATCAGTGCCGACATCACTTCTGACATCACATCAGCGTTTATTGTTCAGATCTTTGTATTTTTGAATTGTATCACATTTTTATTGAAACTTTGTGTCTTCAGGTTCATTCTTTTAAAGAATCACCTGTTTCCTCCAAATTCTAACATTAATTATAGGCTTTAATTTATTTTACTAACTTTATACAAAGTAAAACTGACTAAAAGTATCATTGATTTTACCACATTTTAAGAGCAGTTGTATTTATTCTAATAAAAAAGACTATCTACTGTTTCTCTTTAGTACAATACTACAATTATGTGCATATATGTCTTTTAATAAAGTTATATTTTGTGTTGTTTTATTCACATTTTTCATCTTTCTCTCCGCTGCATCATCGCTTTGGCACAACCTCATTGGCTGTATCACCTTGTAGTTTTTCCACTTTTATTCTCTGGGAGGTTAAATGCTTTTTAACTCTTTCACTTTTGACATTTTATTTTGAATTTTATTAGCAGCAGAAGCGCCATGCCTTCACCCAGTAAGACAGCAGGAAGTCGAGCAGGACGCGACCGATTCGCTGGAGAATCGTACACAGTACTGGGTACTTAACACTGAGTACTACTACACTAATACTGTCTCGTACTGATACTGCAACTGATGCCTTTGAATGTTGTATATGTACATTATTATTCTTTTAAAATATGAAGTATGAATAAAATTAATTACAATTTTTTTTATATTTTGTATTCATTCTAATTCAATACAAGAAATATTATATTAAAATATTTTTGAATTGTCATGTCAAATATTAGTTGAAAATATAAAACACATTTTATCAAATTTACACCTTATTTAATATTAAATGTAGTATTATTAATTATTCTTGTCAGGTTTTTATTTTGAAAGTCATAACTTGAAGCCATAATTTGTGCTTTTATTTTACTGTTGTCTGTTAGCACTGGCTTTTATTTTGACATTTATATCAGGAATACCCATTGTTTCATTTGAATGGCAGACTTTTATTTTGAAGTTTACAACAGGTATCTAATGTAAAAGAAAAGTTCTCAAATATATATATATTTTTTTCTTCTTCTGTCTCCTAGGTGATGAGGAAATGATTGGCGGCTGTCACTACTGGGAGCTCCGCCCTCTGGCTGACTGGAAGTCATTCAGTGTGGGTGTGGCCTACCGGGCAAGCCTCGGACGCTTCGACCAATTAGGGAAGAGCGCTGGTTCATGGTGTCTCCATGCCAGCCAATGGCTGCAGAGCTCGCTCGCTGCGAAGCACAACAACCGAGTGAAGGTGCTGGATTGGCCGCTGCCTCAGCGAATCGGAATCTACTGCGACTACGACAACGGTACCAAGAAAATATTTAACTGTATACTTTTTATTTTTCTGTTTCTTCATTCCTTTCTAAATATTGTTATCTTGTTTTTATACACTTCGACTGCTTTCACCTGTCAACTGACAACTGTTTATTATTTTCATAATTTAACTGTCGGTTAACTAAAGGTTACTTAAGTACGTGTAACAGAGTAAATGTAACTCGTTACTACCCACCTCTGTTGAGCTCTGACTCTTTCACTTCATCGTCCTACAAGCCTTAAACTGTAACTTCACGTGCTTTCACAAGTTTTCAGTTATTATACATCAACTGACTGTTCAATTGATTTTTACTTTTGAGCTGATAGTTCAAATGCTTAAAATGACATGAAATCACATACTGACACTTCAGCTATTTGCAGTACACATACATACTAAGCTTTTCTTCGGCTGCAACTGAAATTCCATTGATTTCACAGTTACAGTTGAATGAAAACCTTTACATTTCCATCTCCTGTTCATGACAGTTCAGTTGCTTTCATGTCTTACATTTCAACTGATGATCCAGCTACTTTCAGTGCTTCACATAGACTGGCCTTTCAGTTCCTTTCTTAGTTTAGAGGTCAACTGACATTTCAGCTACTTTCATCTCTTACTTTACAGCTGACAATTACACCCAAGAATCTGTAGTGCTCCACTTCTGACCATGTATGACTAAAGGTAGGTGTCCACTGTGACTGTTACGGAAGTTTATCATGTTAGAAGAGAATGGTCGGCATCTGATGGTCAGCGTGTCTAATCCTGCAGAACATGACTGTGACACAGTTGAAACGTTACTGCACCACCTTTGATTAACATAGGCCACCGGCCCAATGTTTCAGCGACTCTGCAGTGCGGTCCGCCCTCCTGCTGCAGCACGGACTCAGGTGTGTCGGAGTTAAGCCAGGTCTCAGTGAAGCACATAACTGAGCGTAGTCCTTCCTCAACCTGATCAAGATGGCCAACTCTTCCATTTTGTTGGCTAAGGAGCGCACATTTGGGAGCGTCATGCTCGGTAATGGAGTGCAGCAACTGTGCTTTCTGTGCCGCACAACAACGCCAGCCTTCTCCCGCATTTCCTGCGCACAAAGGTGTGGACGCTGGATTGTTCAACAGCTTTCACACTTCAACTTCTTTAACTGACACTTCAACACACACGTATTTCACAACAAACAACTTTTTCAGTTATTTTATTATTTATTTTACAGAAAGTTTCACCCCTTCTTGTTATGTGTTACCCGAGCTTTCTGTCGGTTTGTGAGTCTTCAGATTCACCTGCTGTTTCTCTTTTTGTGTTTCAGGTGATTTATCGTTCATCGATGTCGATCGGCTTCGTCTTCTTCACTCCTTCAAAACAAAGTTCAGCCAGCCGCTTGTCCCCGCCTTCACCGTCAGTACTACACCACACTGCAGTAATACTACATCTAATACTACATTCACCCCACCAGTACTACACCACTCTCTCTAAGAGATGTTAAGTGTGAAGTGTGTAACTGAAACATATTTCTTTATTCTGTCTGAAAGAAACACGACAGCAGTGTGAGTAATTTTTAATGAAACAGCTGATCATAGTGAAGAGAGGTAAAATGCTACTTTGACACCAAACATGTCCTCAGAGTACGGAGGTCTGAAGATGTCTCATCAGTCCACCAGCAGAATAATCAGCTGCACATAAAGAGCCAGCAGGAAATGAACAGTGAAAGAATCAAGCTGAGCAAACTCACTCACATCACGGCGTCCGTCTGTCCGTCACACCTGAACCAGGACGGGCTTTTTATTCGTTTTGACGTAACGCATGATAACACACACTGAGGCATTTGGAGACATGTACTAACAGTGGTGAAATTGTGTTACAGGTTTGGTGTGGTGGTATTGCTATAACGACGGGTCTGCAGGTGCCGAACTTCATGGGTAATTTCCTCTCCACCGATCGGAGCCTCAGCAACCTGTCGCAGTAGATCAGCCTCCTCCAATCATCTGTTTTTTATTTTATTGTTGTGATTTATCATTAATTTATTCATTTTATATATATTTATTTATTAATTAAATTTAATGTAATATAATAATAATATATATTATATATAGAAAGTATTTGTGAATTGTTGTCATTTATATTAATTGAAAATATAAAATAAATGTGATCATATTTCAAGACCTGTAATGAATTAAGGAAATATATTGATATCTATATTATTCTTGCCTGCTCTTATTTTGAAAGGCTTGACCTGAAGCCATAGTTTTGGTTCGAATGCTTTTATTTTGAAGAAATACTACTATTGTCTGTTAGCTTGGGCTTTTATTTTGACAGATTTTGTATAACAGAAAAACGTATTGTTTCTGAATGGCAAACTTTTATTTTGAAGATAATGGCAGGAAATAAAATTGCCTGTTCCCTCTGGCTTTGATTTTGAAGGCTGCAACCAGATGTAATTTAGTTCATGAGGAAGTTCTATGTTTAATTTGTGTGAAAGGCTTTTATTATGAAAGACCTCATTAGTGTTGTGCATTCCTAATGGTTTTTATTTTGAAGGTTATGATAGAACTTCCTGTCATTTTGACCAAATGACTGTCTTTTATTTTTAAAGATAAATATCTTCTTTTTGTTTTTATTCCTCGATGTTCCTGAAATCAGGATGACTTTTATTTTCAGATTTTATTAAATGTTCATATCTGACCTGGAATCAGAGAAAATATAATATTTGTATTCATTGATCCATCATGTGTGTAAATGTCACATCTGACCTGAAATCAGCTCTGATTCACTGTTTTATATCGACATACACATTTTGATAAACTGTGAAAACAATGAGATCAAATTTAAGACTGGAAATAAACATTAAACATTTGCAAAATGTCTGTCTGCTTTTATTGTGAAGAAAACCTCAGTGTGAGTTTAAAGTACAGTTATTTAAAGGATATTACTGTAAACAGAGAGAACCAGGCTTTTATTAGTTAATTCTCTGTTAATACAAAGTCAACTCTTCCTCTGTGTTTTATTTGTTGATCAATTCATTCTAATGTTTATTTCCAACAACATTAACTCATCAGTACACTTTCTCTGCAGTCGGCCCTCGTCCTTGGCAGTGGCAGCAGAGCACCAGATGGTGATGGAGGTGGTGATGGAAATGTAGAAGTGCACCATCATTGTCTTTGGCAGGTTGAGTTTCTTCAGCTGCGGCAGGAAGTACATCCTCTGCTGGGCTTTGTTGGACGATGGAGCTGATGTTCAGCTCCCACTTGAAGTCCTGGTGATGATGGTGCCCAGGACTCCACAGTGTCAACTGGGGAGTCACACAGGGTGATGGGGGCGGGTGGAGCTGGGTTCTTTCTATAATCCACAACCATCACAGCGCTGAGCTCCAAGATGTTCTGACTGCATCAGGTCACCAGATGGTCAATCTCCCACCTGTATGTAGACTCATCCTTGCCAGAGACGAGCCCAATGAGGGTGGTGTCGTCCGCAAACTGCAGGAGCCTGACGGACTGGTGACTGGAGGAGCAGCTGTTGGTGTACAGGGAGAAGAGTAGGGGGGAAAGGACGCAGCCTTGAGGGGAACCGGTGCTGAATTTCTGACATGCGTTCACACTAAATATGGTTCAATTTTAATTGGTGATATTAATATACATGTTGATAACAGGACAGATAACTCAGTGAAGGACCTTTTAAATGTATCAGAGTGTACAGATTTTAAACAGCATGTTAATTCAATTCAATTCAGTTTTATTTATATAGCGCCATATCATAACAAAGTTATCTCAGGGCACTTTTTCTAGTAGAGCAAGTCTAGACCGACTCTTTATATTTACAGAGACCCAACCTTTCCCACCATGAGCAAGCACTAT